>JAWPHD010009986.1:0-98201 GCA_037043455.1 Cyrtodaria siliqua
ATGAGCAAACGTACGAAATGATGTACGATGTAATCATGGACGAGCAAGCGTACGAAATGATGTACGATGTAATAATGGATGATCAAGCGTGCGAAATGATGTACGATGTAATCATGGACGAGCAAGCGTACGAAATGACAAATGACGTAATAATGGATGAGCAAGCGTACGGAATGATGTACGATGTAATCATGGACGAACAAGGGTACGAAATGATGTATGATGTAATCATGGACGAGCAAGGGTGCGAAATGATGTATGATGTAATCATGGACGAGCATGCGTGCGGAATGAAGTACGACGTAATAACAGAACAACAAGCGTATGGAAGGACGTATGACGTAATAACAGATGAGCAAGTGTACAGAATGATGTATGACGTAATAATGGATGAGCAAACGTATATAGATTATAATAGCGTAAATGAGTCTTCATTGGCCTTCCATAGTAAAGTTAGAATGTTGACAACCTGTTAAAAACCCAAACCTGGTTAGATTTCTGGGAAACTTACTTTATCATGCAAATAAACATGTCTGCTATTAAACATCAACAAGGAAATAGGGGTTGAATACCTTCTAAGAAACATATCTTCAGCTGTTTACTAACACCGGGTCAAAGGTCATTGCTATTAGTTCATACCCTGTCTACTTTCACTTCTCAAATTTATATCAAAAACTGTCGAAAACATGATGAGCTGCATTTTCAAATATCAACAACATGTCCAGAATTTAGTTACAGCCAAAAAATAACAGGAAACTGCACTAAAAAACGTTTTTAAAGAAAAACGGATTAGCACTCTTTAATACAGAACTCTACTTTCGACTGCTCCAGGCAAGCATATCTGGCTGATTTAGTGTACTTAAACCTAAATGGAATATTTTTGCGTCATGTTTTTTAATTAAACTGGTCGATTCAATCCAACAACTTAATAAAAGAACATTTTGACTGGTTTCGCAATGCCGAAGGACTTTGCCTTGAAATTAGTGCGATTTACCTGCACTTGACCATGCACTAAATCGAGTCGATTTTGTCGCGAAATTAAGAAATAATAAAAATGCAATATCTCAGCAACCGTTCAACATTTTCTCATCGAATCAACTCTGGTGGCTTTGTTTTGCATCCCTGAGTATTGAGTATGTATACCACAATTTTGCCATATATCTTTCACAAAAATTCCAAAAATGAACAATACAATTTTTTTAGAGAAAATCAGAAAATTTGAGGAAAAGTTGCCAAAAACACTCTAAAATAGTCTAAAAGTCTGAAAATTTTTTTTCTCTGTTTCTGAGTTCAACTCACCTATTCAAACAAAAAAAATGCCTAGAAAATCATTTTTTATGCAATTCTGGAAAATACACGATTTCTCCTTATAGGTTATAATAGCGTAATTGAGTCTCCATTGCCCTACTCAAACCTGGTTAGAATTCTTTATCATGCAAATAAACATGTCTGCTATTAAACATCAACAAGGAAATAGGGGGTTGAATATCTTCTAAGAAACATTTCTTCAGCTGTATACTAACACCGGGTCAAAGGTCAATGCTATTTTGCAATTTCATACCCTTCTCAAATTTATATCAAAAACTGTCAACAACATGATGAGAATCATTTTCAAATATCAACAACATGTCCAGAATACAGTTACAGCCAAAAAATAACAGGAAACTGCATTAAAAAATAGTTTTTAAAGAAAAAAGGATTAGTACTCTTTAATACAGAACTACTTTCGACTGCACCAGGCGAGCACATTCGGCTGATTTAGTGTAATTAAACCTAAAATGATGAACGACATAATAACGGACGAGCAAGCATACGGAATGATTTACGGTGTAATAACGGACCAGCAAGCATATGCAAAGATGTACAACGTAATAACGAACGACCAAGTGTATATATAGAGGATATAAGTTTGTTTGGAGTGAATATAGGATTTATTTTCATCGAAAAGTGAGAAAACTTACATTTTCCGAGTGCTATAGAACGAGTGAATATATGCGAGTTTCGTCACTTCGAGATGAAAATAAATGGGGACAAACCAACAAATATTCTATTTATTACTATTCTCCGGTCAATTTCCCGGTTACTTCCCGGTTATAATCCGGTTGGCAAACGTGATGAGTGTGTTGATATTTCTGATGGTTTAACGATCTATATTACTTTTTATGTATTCGTTTTTTCATAATCACTAAAAAAAACTATTGGGAAAAATCAAAAAAGTAGTAGAAACTGAACCGGAAATTACCGAACACAGTCAAGTTATTGAGAGAAAACACCAATATTCAAGACTTAATTAAACTATTTTTAATTTGTTCACAATATTTTTTTAGTGATTATGAAAAAGTTAATACATAATGAATAAGGCATATATATCGTTAAACCGCCAGAAACATCACATTTTCCTTTCCCATTTCAACCGGGTTTTACTGGGAAATCTACGGTGTCCGGTTGGGGCCAGATACAATGTCGCATTGTCGTGGGCGACAATGCGACGCCCGACAACGCGACATCGCGACATCGCGATACGACAATGCGACATTGCAATACGACAACTCGACATTGCGATACGACATCGCGACACGACATCGCGACAATTATGTCGTGATGTCGTGTCGTAATGTCATATCTCGATGTCGCAATGTCGTATCGCGATGTCGTATCGCGATGTCGCGTTGTCGGGCGTCGCATTGTCGTGCACGACAACACGACATTACGACGCATTGTCGTAATGTCACCCACGACAATGTGACATTCTTACAATTGTCGTAATGTCGCCAACGACAACGCGACATTCTTTCAATTGTCATAATGTCGCGTTGTCGTGCACGACAATGCGACGCCCGACAATGCGACATCGTGATACGACATCGCGACATTGCGATACGACAACACGACATAATTGTCGCGATGTCGTATGGCAATGTCGCGATGTCGTATCGCATTGTCGAATTGTCGTATCGCAATGTGGCACTGTCGTATGGCGCGTTGTCGGGCGTCGCATTGTCCATTTATTATATACTCACAACCTTGAAACTTATGCAGAAAAAAACATAATACGCCAAAACAATGGCGCCAACAACGTCAACAATGACATTACGTCAATTTCCGTATTTCACATGAGAAATATAAACAATGAAAATATAAGGATTTATTTTAATTATAAAATTCGCTATTTCACTGGAAAGTATATAATAAAATGACGTATGACGTAATAATGGACGAACACGCGTACTATTAGTTATTTGGATTCTTGACAGGGGACATGGGCTCACATTCCCTGCCTGGAAATTATATTCTCCCTAGTCTTGATTATCTTCGACGCTTGTTTGTAAATACAAACGTCTTGATCGTTGTGCAGAAACGAAACTGAAAGCTTGTGACCTTTTTTTTTTTATTGAAATATTTCTGACCATCCGCATTTAGTTTTTAGATATAATAATGAAGTTTCCCTCTTTGTTTATCTTTGTTTATTAATATCTGTACATCTTGGATCATTGTATCACCAGTCACGTGAATAACGTACAAACAAGCGTAGGCTACATAATGATGTACGACGTAATAACGGACAAGCAAGCATACACAATAATGTACGACGTAATAACGGACAAGCAAGCATACATAATGATGTACGACGTAATAACGGACAAGCAAGCATACACAATAATGTACGACGTAATAACGGACAAGCAAGTATACATACTGATGCACGACGTAATAACGGACAAGCAAGCGTACATAATGATGTACGCCGTAATAACGGACAAGCAAGCATACATAAGGATGTACGACGTAATAACGGACAAGCAAGCGTACATAATGATGTACGCCGTAATAACGGACAAGCAAGCATACACAATAATGTACGACGTAATAACGGACAAGCAAGCATACATAATGATGTACGACGTAATAACGGACAAACAAGCGTACATAATGATGTACGCCGTTATATTACATATTTGTCTGTGATTTGTATAGGAAATACTGGGAATAGAAAAGCTATATCTGCTCGTTTGCTCTACTGGGAAATATTTCCCAGTACGGAACATTGCTCGACCTTTTCCGTCAGTGACAGGAACGCCAAATGATGTTCCGATTGTTTTACGGACGTCGTCGTCAGATTCCGCCACTAGGGAATAACGATTACGGAAATTAACGAAGAGTTCCGGTTACACTTGTTTTGTTTGTATGACGTAACGTCGTCTTGGTATGACGTAACGTCGTCTTGGTGTTTTCGTGCAAACTAGTGTAAAAAGGCGTGAATCATTAGAAATATTAATAAAATATCATTTTAAATTATGTAATATATAGTTTAATAACCAGTGTTTTTGAGATACTGAAAATATCTCCCTCGGTAGAAAAATGACCCCTATATAAGAGCTCGTTCTCCGCACTCGTTCTTATATCGGGGCCATTTCTCTTCCTCGAAAGATATTTCCCGTATCTCAAAAACACTGGTTATTAAACTCTATATATTACATATTTGTCTGTGATTTGTATAGGAAATACTGGGAATAGAAAAGCTATATCTACTCGTTTCCTCTACTGGAATATCTCCCAGTACGGAACATTGCTCGGCCTTTTCCGTCAGTGGCAGGAACGCCAAATGACGTTCCGATTGTTTTACGGATGTCGTCGTCAGATTCCGACATTAGGGAATAACAATTACGGAAATTAACGAAGAGGGATTTACGAACCTTTGCGGACCCTTTCAAAAGTACATAGAAATATAAAACACACATTTGAGGAAAGTTTGGTGCTTTTGTCCGGCGTGTCTAGATTGGGTCCTAAAACCTGGGTTTTGGTCCCTAGCTATATATATGCAAATCACCTGACCGGACTACTTTTTTCCCTATAATTCCAAGCCCAAACACGAGAGATGATACTAGTATCGATCGAGGGCGAGAATGTTGTTTGTATGACGTAACGTCGTCTTGGCGTTCTCGCGCAAACTGGTGTAAAAAAGCGTGAATCATTAGAAATATTATTCGTGCATACCGGACAAGGATATCCGCCATTTTACCGGGGCTAGATATTTCCATCTCACCCTAGGGTCGAGATAAAATTCACGCGCGCCAACATCCGGTATGCTGGAAAACATGCAAAACGTTAGTAGCTGGCGGCGTCGACGCACAACATGTCTCTGATATTCAAGAAAAAGAATCTATCATGGGTATTCGGTTCAGATACGGAATTCCAACCCTCGGTATAAGTGTTTTAATCGGAACCTCCGCAGAGCCTCGGTTCTGATAAAAACACTTATACCTCGGGTTGGAATTCTCTATATTCACAGGATACCCATGAAAGAGTCTTATATTCTAATACACCCGTACGATATGGCCTAGTTTAAAATATCTCGTTATATTCAACGATATAGCACTGTAACGTTTGCAACGTTAGGAGAATAAGCAAGGCAATGCGAAAAGTATCACTGTAACGTTTGCAACGTTAGGAGAGTTAGCAAAACAATGCGAAAGATTTCAGACGTGTGCGTTATTTTCACATTTTAGGGGTATTAGAATAGAAATAGAACATCGTTTATGGTGAATTATCTTTTAATATATCACGGTTTGTCGTTCAATTGTAAGCAATAATTGCACACGCCCTTCGGGCTCGTGAAATTATTGTTTACAATTGAACTCCAAACCGTGATATATTACACGATAATTCACCGTAAATTATGTTCTATTTCTTAAATAAAATATCATTTTAAATTATATAATGTATAGTTTAATAACCAGCGTTTTTGAGATACCGAAAATATCTCCCTAGGTAGAGAATTGGCCCCGATATAAGAACTCGTTCTATTTCCCGTATCTCAAAAACACTGGTTATTAAACTCTATATAACAGACAAACAAACGTAGAGAATGACATACGACGTAATAACGGACGAAACAACGTACAGAATGGCGTGTGTGTGTGTATTTCTAAGGATTATAGTCCCTCCAACTACGACAGGCGTCCTACCTGACGATTATAGGCACAATGTCTGGACTTTTATCTGTGTGTTGTTGTGTGATGTGATGATATGTCTACTTGAAGCAGCGAACTCAATGGTTTCTTTATAGTGCTGCCACACTGGAATACCACGCCGTAGTAGACATGATACACCCACCCGCCAGTCACATTATTCTGACACTGGTTAATCAGTCGCAGCACAACCCATTATTTGCTCGTCAGGCAAGGGTTACACGTGACTACTCCATTTTTAAAGTCTTTGGTATGACGCGGTCAGGGGACTCGAACCCACGACCTCCCGAATGCAAGGCAGACGCTATAACCACTACACCACAATGCAGAATGGCGTTTTTTTCTTCTTCTTTTTATACTGTTGAGCCAAAAAGATACTTACGGCACATAAAATTAGTCTGGCGGCATCTTCATAAGAAGCTGATAATATTATTCTTGCATCTTTTTGCTGCAATAAAGTATTTAATACATAACAAGAGATATACAATATAGATATACAAATCGAATAGGAAAAGCAGTTCCTAACGCAGAACGCAATCACAGATGGGACATATTTCGAAGAGAATTATGGGAAGGAAAGAGCAAGGTTATTTTTTCACAAAACCATGATTAGCCTTTTTACGACTACTTTTACGTACAGCACACTTAAACAACAACAAATTGCGAAAATAGAAATGTATAAAAAATACATTTAAATTAAATTATATATAGTTGTATTAGAATGACATATATATAGTCGTTCTAACAACTATAATTTCACGCGTTACTCCATAATTTGCGAGTGTAAGGCCGACCATAAAAAATTGTTTGATTGCTGTTTCCCTCGTAACCCACGAAAAAAAGTTCCTACCAAAAACATTTTATAGCAATTCTTAAACATATTCTTTTTTTTAATATCTTCAGTATATTTTTCTTTCATTTCTCAAGTTTTTTACTGTCTTAGGCAAAAACAATCACCTACCTACCTACCTATCTACCCACTTATAAAATCCTGGGTCGGGAAACAGCAAACAAATGTATTTTTAAGGATGGCCTAAAGCGCACTTTTACCGCCTGAAAAGGAAGGGGCATTAAAAAAATAACCATGTCACTGGATGACGTCGACAATTAAAAGAGTATGAGAGTGGACCTTTGGAAACGGCCGAACACGATAAATACAAAATATTGCGGTCTCGGTTTGATTGAGACTGTGAATGAACGGTAGTGCTTGCTATAACAATGTCATTGACGTCGACAATTTGAGATTTCATAGAAAATACAAGTGCATATGAATGAGTTGGTTAATATTTCTGGCATGCTTCTGAAGTAAGCTAACCATGCTACGATTTTGAATCTGAGACGGTGTGTGGTTCGTATAGCGGTCTGAAATTACGTATAGCGGTCTGAAATTACGTATAGCGGTATAGCGGTCTGAAATTACCTATAGCGGTCTGAAATTACGTATAGCGGTCTGAAATTACGTTTTACAATAACCTTAATACTGATCTTTAATTATTTAAACCATTTACGATAATCATCCAATTTCACATTTTGTATCTTTGCAGTGGAAGACGCTAAACATTTCTTTTTTCAACTGTAACATTTCATACACAACGGCTTCGTTTGTTTCAATTAACTCGTACATTTCATACACAACGGCTTCGTTTGTTTCAATTAACTCGTACATTTCATACACAACGGCTTCGTTTGTTTCAATTAACTCGTACATTTCATACACAACGGCTTCGTTTGTTTCAATTAACTAGTACATTTCATACACAACGGCTTCGTTTGTTTCAATTAACTCGTACATTTCATACACAACGGCTTCGTTTGTTTCAATTAACTCGTACATTTCATCCATTAAATTTAAATACAATTGTTTTTGGTCGCGAACACATGTTAGATGAAGATAATCAAAAGCTTTTCGAACACAGAGGTGTGATAAAGATACTTTGCAACTCATGCTGACTGACTCGTCTTTCGAACTTGACAAAGCTCGACTCTTCAAAAATAGTGAGGCGTCACTTTATACTAATGTTTCCCATCAAATTCTGCACCTTATCCAACAATCCCCATAGTTTGCCTTGCATTTAGACTAAGTTATGGCCCTTTGCTTGTTTTGTCTTTACCTTAAAGTTTTTGTGCAATAGATTTATAACTTCAAAACTACTCAAGTTATTGCATTAAATTTTTAAATTAATGATTCACATCAAATTCTGTAACTTATCCAACAATCCCCATAACTCTTCCATTCATTTTGACAAAATGATGGGCCCTGAATTGATAAAAAATGTCTTTTACATAGCAGTATATAGGAAAAACACATCAAAATCTTCTTCTCCGAATCAAAAATGGCTGCAGCTTAGATATTTTGTAATTAGCATTGTCAAGCAGTCCTCTACCAAGTTTACTCAAATGGTGACCCTGGGGTCAGAATTGGACCCGCCCCGGGGGTCACAATAGGTGAAACATGAGGGTGTGAGTGGGCCCCCTGAGTCATAACTTAGTAACCGTTGAGATCCCCACCCTATAACCATATATACACTTACTGGACATGAACAGAGAGATACAAACATCCAACCAGCATAGACACCGGGTTGCTTCCCCACCCTGGGGAAATAGGTCATAACTTGGAAACCATTGACATCCCCACCCTATAACCATATGTACACTTACTGGGCAAGAACAGACGGATATAACCACCCAACCAGCATAGACCTCGGTCTGCTTCACAACCCTTAAGGACATAGCCCCTCGGTCATAACTTGGAAACCATTGAGACCCCACATATATACACTTACTGGGCATAAACAGATGGACACAACCACCTAACCAGCATAGACCCCGGACTCCTTCCCCACCCCTGGAGACATAGCCCCTGGGTAATAACTTGTAAACCGTTGAGATCCCCACCCTATAACCATATATTCCTTACTGGGCATGAACAGACGGATACAACCATCCAACCAGCATAGACCCCGGACTCCTTCACCACCCCTGGTGACATAGTCCCTGGGTCAAAACTTGTAAACCGTTGAGATCCCTACCCTATAACACTTATACCATATACACTTACGGGGCATTAACAGATGGATACAACCATCCAAACAGCGTAGACCCTAGGCTCCTTCCCCTCCTTTGTGGACCTAGCTCCTGGGTCAAACTTTACAAATAATTTGACATTTTTAGTTCGACTGTTCGAAGGATCTTATGGGGTCTATAGGTCAAAATCACAAATTGCATTTATATGTTGATAGGCTCTTAACATCAGGTTAATTTTTACGTCCGCATTTCTAAACATGTAAATAACTTCAACATTTTTTATTCAGTCATCATCAAACTTATTATAAATGGGACGATGATCGTATCTATTGAGTTCAAGATCATTGGATAAAATATCAAGGTATCAAAGGGGTCAAAAGGTCAAATACATTTACATATACTTTTAACATATTTTCTTCAAATTGTTAACTTATCAAATTTGCATTATGTATCCTTTGAAAGGGTTATTATCAAATACCTCCGTGTCATCACAGAAAAATTGTGGTCCTTGATTTAATGAAAATTCCAATCTTTTCCGTCTTGACACATCCAGCTCGCCCTTTGTTTTCACCTTTTTGTCACATTGCCGGATGTATCATTTCTTGTTCTTTGAAAATTGGAATAGTCGAGCTGCGCTGTCCTCTGGCAGCTCTTGTTTCCTTCACTAGTTCGTAGATGTCTTTCTTTCTTTCTCACCACCTTTGCTCTAATCATGCTATTATGTGCAAGTTTTGTTATGAATATTGAGTTCTGCTACCGTTCATGAACAGTCTCAATCAAACCGAGACTGCAATATTTCGTATTTATCGTGCCCGGCCGTTTCCAAAGGTCCACTTTCATACTCTTTTATGTATATTTACCTATATAATTGTCTAACAGTGTGTGTATATAATACTTTCACGGGAAGGGCATTAACTAATGTTGGAACTTGTAGCCCAACCCTTTTGTTACCTTATATTGGCAATAAAGTCTGTTTAAATCACTTATGACTGATATTTGCATTATACTGATGAGGGTCTCAACGTGTGTTAGTGTTTGTCGTTTATCGATTTTACTTACTCATACGAACTTGTAATCGACCTCTCACAATCACTGTGACCCACACGACGCCATTGAAACCTTGACATTGCACATAGTTACCCCAGATAAAATATAAACAAAGACTATTCAAGAACAACCCACTAGGAGCAATAGTCGCTTAAAATTGAGTTTTCATGGAGAAATATGTCATCCCGTAATTGCTTTTTGCTAGTCCTCGTGACTTTGACATTGAAAATTTAGAGAAAAAAAGAAAACACCATTAAGTCAGCCTTATTTCGAAGTTTAATTAGGGTCATGCGCTTTTAGAATTTCTAGACTGCTTCACTGCGCATGTTCCGTTTCATTCAAATAAGTCAATTTGTTTATATTTAAACGCTGTGGAGCAGTCTATCTACTTTATGAAAATGAATACATGTGGAAATATATAAACGGTTTCTTAGATGTGAGCTTAACGTAAATGGTTGACCGACGCAGATGCCAGGTGAATAGAGTAGCTTGTCTTTTCGCAGAAAAGTCAAACTAAGAAAAAATGCAAACTGTAATATGACAGAATGGAATAGAAACCGAGACTTACCTTTAAATTTTGCACTCTCAGAAATGGGTCATTGTCGAATATTTCTTGTGAAATAATTGTTATATCTGTCCCTTTAACACTCTCCACAAAGTCATCAGTAACCTTAAAATGAACAAAAGAGGGCATGTTTTGCATGAAATAGTTTTTTTTTGTATAATTTCGAAGTGGAAGCACAAGAGGGAAATACAGAAGGTTAAGACTGAAAAGAACATTTCTTTTCCAGAAGCTAGAAAACTTGTTGAGGGTCTAACTCTGCCCACTATATCTGACAAATCGTATGCCGATGCGAGTAGGGTTGATAACCATCTACCAGGTCTATCGCGGCGCAGACCTTGCTAACCTGGCAAGTAGACTCCGACAAGTTTACTACTATTCCACTATCTGTTCAGAATTCCTCTAAAACATCTTCAGCATCTCAAGCTGTGGTCCTCTTAAATAAGCCTCCTGTAGCTCCCAAACCTCGCGTGGCTTCCAAGCCTAACACCACTTCAACTATATCCCCAACAACTCATACACCTACTGCATCTACTTCATCTATTTTGAAATCGACGGACTCCGGTGCAACCAAGAGTCCACCAAACCCGACGAACTCTTCCAAAAGTTCGCCACGGATGTGACAGCAAGAAAAAAGAAAACTCCCGGGATAGGGAAGCAGTCAGAAGGATCTGATGATCCGATAGTACTGCACAACAGATTTGGAGACTTGGAGGTAGAGATTGATGATCCAGCACATCGGGAACTCCCAAAGTCTCCAAGGTCTGAAAATACCAAAGGCCGTAAACCCGTACTTCCGCCCGCCATAGTAACATCAAAATCAAATAAAGTCATTCAATGCAATTGCCGAGGTGTAAAACCTAATTATGATGAAATCAGCTTACTTTTAAATAAAAACAACCCTGTTGCATTTTGTCTTCAAGAAACTTTCTTGAAGACTAGTGATAAGATATCTTTTAAAAACTATTCATTATATAACTATATTTGTGATACAAATGATAAAGCTACTGGAGGAGTTTCAATTCTCATCAATCGAAACATTCCTCACAGAACTGTTGCGTTAAAAACTGATTTGCAAGCTGTTTCGATGCACAGAGTTATAACAATATGTTCCTTATATTTACCACCTAGTTCTTCACTAGACCTTAAAGATCTAAATCACCTAGTTGCACAATTACCATCACCTTTTATACTCTTGGGTGATTTTAATGCACACAACTACATTTTGGGTTGTAAAGATATAAACGATAAAGACAAGAAAGTTGAGGATTTCTTAGCCAAAAACAATTTGTTCCTTTTTAATGATAATAAATCAAATACTTATTTACATCCAGCTACAGACTCTAATTCTTCCATTCTTCGCAAAGCTGATTGGGATACGTTTTAAACTCCTTGAATTGAACAATTAAAGCCTTCCGTTTACGAGGATGTCGAAGACGCAGCTACTCTTTTTACTAAAACTCGTCATGATATAGCTGATCAAACTATTCCAAAAACCTCGGCAAACCCAAAACGCCCGCATAAACCATGGTACGACGATGACTGCAAAAAGGCCGTCAGTGATTGAAAGCTGATTAAATAATTTTAACGTGCGGCAAACTCAAACTAATTTAGATAATTTTAGAGTTGTTCGTGCTAAAGCCCGTGGTACTATTAAGGATAGCAAGAGGAAATCCTGGGGAGCGTATGTCCCTAGGTTGAACTCATGCTCATCTCGACGTGGATCAACGTCCGGAAAATAAACGGTAAAGGTAATTCTGGTTGTGTAAATCATCTTAAAATTGAGATATTAAATCTGTCAAAGATATTACAAACACTTTGTCAGAAACGTTCTCTAAAAACTCTTCTTCTGAAAATTGTCAACCAAATTTTCTAAAAAATAAGGAACTAAAAGAACAGAAGAAGCTGAACTTCAAGTCGAAAAATTTGGAGAAATACAATAAAATGTTCACTCTCAAAGAACTGGTCCTGATGATATCAATTATCAATTATTAAAACATCAACCTGAAACCTGTCTCTCTACCCTCCTTGATATATTTAAAAAGGTGTGGGTGACGAGAAACTTCCCCGATTCTTGGCGGGAAGCAATCGTTATTCCAGTCCCCAAACCTGGAAAGGATCATACGGACCCAATAAATAAGTATCGCCCTATTGCTTTAACGAGTTTTATATGTAAAACCATGGAACGAATAATTAATGAGAGACTCGTTTGGTACCTGGAATCCAACAACCTGATAACAAAGTATCAAAGTGGCACAACAGACAATCTCATTCGATTTCAATCATTTATTAGGGAAGTTTTCATGAAGAAAGAACATCTAGTCGCTGTATTTTTTGACTTGGAGAAATATTATGATACTGAATGGAAGTACGTGATCACGAATGATCTATATGACCTTGGTCTTAGAGGCCGATTACCAATTTGTATAGAGAATTTCTAAGATGATAGATAGTTTCGTGTCCGAATGGGTTCAACCCCCTCTGATATTCATGAACTTGAGATGGCTGTGCCACAGGGCAGCATACTCTCTGTCACCCTTTTTAATATACAAATTAATAGTATAGTTAAATGCATCAATCCTGGTGTGGATTGCTCTCTATATGTTGACGACTTTGTTATAAGTTATCGTGCAAAAAACATGAACACTATTAAGAGACTACTTCAACAATGGCTCAATAAACAGACCTGGTCGGATGAAAATGTTTTTAAATTTTCTAAATCTAAATCAAATTATATTTACTTTTGTCAACTACGTAAACATCATAAAGACCCTCATCTAACACTGGATGGGTCATCTATACCAGTAGTGAATGAGACAAAATTCCTTGGTCTTATTTTCGACCGATATATTAACGTTTATATCACACCTTACATATTTGAAGGCCAAGTGCCTTAAAGCTCTTAATTTAATAAAATTTGTTGCAAACACCAATTTGGAAGCAGATCGTAAAGTACTTTTACAACTTTATAGATCTCTTATCAGATCCAAGCTGGACTACGGCTCTATAGTATATGGATCGACTCGCAAGTCATACATGCAGGTGCTCGATCTTATACATAATCAAGGATTACGACTCGCCTTAGGTGCCTTTCGTACATCACCAGCCGAAATTCTATATGTTGAAGCTAATGAACCGTCACTGTCTCATAGACGGGACAAATTAGCCCTTCAATATGCCATTAAATAACAATCTAACCTTCAACCCCAACTTTCGATACCGTTTTTAGCCCTAATTATGAACCTCTTTTTGATCGAAAACCGAAGGCCATTCGACCTTTTTTCTTCGTATTAAACCAAAATTAAGAGACACTGAAATCGACCTAAATTTGATTGCCAAGCACAAAGTACCACAAATTCCACTGTGGACTTTGGAAACACCAACAATTATTTTTGATCTTTGTAATAGTAACAAATCCAGTACAGACCCTACGGTCTTTCAAAGCAAATTTAATGAAATTAAATCGACATACAGTAACTTTCAACATATATACCCAGATGGTTCTAAATATGGAGATAAGGTAGCTGCAGCAGCTGTTCTTCACAAACACAGCATAAATAGCCACCTGCCTGACAAGACCTCTATCTTTTCAGCTGAACTTAAGACAATTGAACTTGCCTTAAATTATATTCAGGAATCTGATGATGACCATTTTGTAATATTTTCTGATTCTCTTTAACCTCTTCATCACTGGGTAATATGAAACATGATAACCCAGTTGTGCTTCAGTTTGTAGAAAAGTACAATTTTCTTATAGTTGATAATGTTATTATTTTCTGCTGGCTTTCAAGCCATGTAGGAATACGTGGTAATGATAGAGCTGATAGTGCTGCTATGCAGTGAATAGTTTGTTCTGTGCAACTCAAAAGAGTTATTGGTCACTAGGTACTGTTCAGATGTTTAAAATAAGATTAAAATGTTTTAAATAAACATATAAGAAAATGAATGTTTTAAAGTGTTCACGTCATCTATGCCACACGTTTAATTAATACGTAGATGTTTTATTTCGTTTTCTATTTCATCAATGGTTATAGCTGAATTAATTGCATCGTTAATACATTTTTTGAAGGTAACATCCTCGTGAAAATGATTGTTGCTTGTTTCATTTATCTTTTTGAAAAAGTCGTATAGGTCATTTAAGTTTGTTGTGACATTATTTTTATGTTTTTCATTTATAATTTTCCAATACTGTTTTGAATTGGAGTTTTTTTGTTTGTTTTTAGTTTTGTGATATTTCTCTTTTTAAATCTGAAAGACGTTTCCGTAATGTTTTCTTATCAATCTTACTGAACTTCTTGACATGACTCTTGTTTTTCTGTTATTCTTAATTTATACAAATACTTGGCTCTGTGAAACTTTCGTCTAGCAATTTTACATTTAAAATGTTCGATTATCCTTTTTTTTATAATTATATTTTGCCATTCCAAAATTGTTTTTACACTTTCTTTAAAAGCTGGATTTATTTTGGTAACAATGTTACTGGTAAGTTATCGACATGTTCTAATGAGCCTAGTTCCTCGACAATTGTATCTATTTGCGTTATATCTAGGTTGTTTATAAAGTGTTTGGCTTGAGGTGTGTTCCATAGTATTATTTTTTCTTTATTTTCGCATAGTTTCCTCAATCTTATCTTCAGTATTATCAAAACTGATAGTTAGACTAACTGGTTTATGTACATCTGAAAACGACGGACAAAAATCGAGTACTTTCATTTCAACCATATTTTAAAGTGAACATACAATCAAATGTACTAACATTTTTACATGTAATTAAACCATCAATATTACCCCTTGTTCTGTCATTCAGTATATAATAAGTATTACACATTAAATATATACATATTTGTATAACCAAACTTATTTACAGATTCGTCACAATCATTTCCGGCAACTTGAACATTGGTGTTTTCGAATTGTTTGCTTCTTCCAGTAAGACGTACAAAACGTCATCTAAATCGAAATATATCGTAATCAACCTTTACAAAATCGTGTAATTATTTAGTGCGTGAAATCTAGTCACCAAATAAATATTTGTGTATTTGTCAGAAAAGTTTCGATAGCATTTTGAATATCAGAGAACGGATCAGCTGTATAATGGTCTGATTTTTCAGGTGGTATGTACACAATATGTCACCCGCTTTGTTAAATGGTCTGGAATAACAAACAACAGCACCTGAGCACATTCAGTATCAATAGTCGTAATATAGGGTTTTATGTGAGACATTTAATAGCTAAGCAAATTCCGACTGACATTTTTTTTTCGATATGAGTTTTTTATGATGAAAATTATAAAAACTGATTGTATCTACCGAGTCTGTTTTTGTTTCCAGAAAACCAATTAAGTCAAAATGTTGTAAATATCATATTGCAAAATTCTGGCACCATTTGCTTCGATGAAAGGCCGCGCACATTTAAAGGTAGTAATTTTAAATCGATTTTTCGTTCATCTCGTGGTAAAGAGTTATGTAAGGTGGCACCATTGTTTTCAATACTTGAATCAAAGTCGTAACACAGTCATGTATTTTGAGGCATCAAAATGTCACTTGTAGAATCTTGTACATAAAACATAATATGTTGCGAATTTGGAAACTTATCACTACCCAATACAAACGTCTGACATTCATGTTTCGGTTTCCCGTTGTTGTGTGTGTGTGTGTGTTTTTGTTGTTGTTGTTGTTGTTGTTGTTGTTTTGTGAGTCAGTTGTATTCACGTGTTTGGCTGGGCTAAGTATTCTGGCTACATACGCACAAACGCAGGGCTGCCAAACTTTTGAAAAGGTAGTTCTAAGCCGAAACGCCACATTAATAGTTCTAAGCCGAAACGCCACATTAATAGTTCTAAGCCGAAACGCCACATTAATAGTTCTAAGCCGAAACGCCACATTAAATATATTCTCCATTGGCTTTTCTTCGTTCATGAATTCAATTTATTTCGCTAACGTTCACACAAGCAGTTGTTAAGCATGGTTATAATTCTTACACCTGGAATCTGTATATGAGAAAGCAATCCATTTGGCACGTTAAACTTCGGTGGTTCTACCCAGGTGCCCGCCCGTGCACGAACATTGCCCGGAAGGGCATCTGGGCTCTTCCTCCACAAATGGAAGCTGGAAAGTCGCCATATGACCTAAGCTGTGCAAATATAAAATATAATCCAATTCAATCTAATACTTACCGCTGAGAACGAACTCGCTGCAATATTGATCGTCGCCACCTTTTTCCAGCCGAAGTGTCTCATGAGGGAAATTCTAGCCAGGTTGTATCTAGTGTCGGAAGGAATAGTCCGGAAAAATCTCGGATATATTTCTTTGTTAGCAAGTATTGGTGATGTAGCTGCATATGAGAACTGAAAGAAAAAAACACGACCAATATATTTGTTGATAGCTAACTTGGTATATGTTTGCTTTAATTTACTTATGCATTTTACTTGGTGTTCCGAAACATATACAAATAGCTTATACCTCCATCATCGGACCCCACGGTTGATTACATATATCGTTCACTCCTTTACTCCATGATAAATAGTATCACGCCCGGAAATCGCATATGCTTTGGCAATACCGAGAGTTTAAGGCGGAGGATTTCCGGTAAAAGGAGTAAAAAAATGCTCGAATTGGTGTAGGTGGTCTAGTTTATGAACAATTAAATTTGTATTTTAGCTTTTTTCCCAAAAATCGAAAAATGACGTTTGCTAGCCAACATATCAAAGTGACCATTCCCAGAATTTGGGCATCGACGATCTGAATATATAAAGGGAATCTGCATGTGTTATGCGATTTTTTTCCCATAAATTGCATACGGCAGAAAGGATTTCTCAAATATGCGTATATCGTCGATGCCCACATTCTGGGAATAGTCGCTTTTGTCAAGTTTCTAGCACATGGCATTCCTCGATGTTTGAAAAAAATAATTCAAAAACAATCGAGCACAATGTTGAATATCTATCATAAATTCCGGCAATTTTGATCGCACGCCTGTATTACCGGAAATCATCCGCCTTAAATTCTCGGTATTGCCAAAGCAATGATTTATAAAACATTTCACCTTTTTTTATATTTTGATTTTCCTGAAATATTGCCGCTTTTCTGGGCTGTATTGTCGGGAAGTCGGTAAGCATTGAAAAGCCGACAATTAGTGGCAAAGTACCTGGAATTAGCTGTAACCAGACACTGGTTTCCAAACCCCATGGTGGTTACAGTACTTAGTGTGTATTAATTAGGAGATGAAATATTTCTATCAGTTTAGAGTGGTTGGTCCTAAATAAATGAGCATTTCCTGGCAACAGAACTACATGCTCTCATTCAGAAGTAGATAGTTGCGATAAGACACGATAGTTTGAAGTCGGGTTTTATTGACATAGACTTATTAGCTGGTATCTGGATCAGTGATTAGATATGGTTATTATATAAATATCACATTCATCAGAGGTGGATAGTAAGAATGTTCACCCTGAGGATATGATTATCGCCCGAGGTGATGCCCGGTAGGATAATCAATATTCGAAGGGTGAACATTCTTACTATCACCCTCTCAAGAATGTGATATTTATTTTATTATAACGAAATCCCTCGGGCCAAAATAAGATTCATTTTCAGTACAGATTTCACTTTGCCGGTTTTTATTGTTGTTGTTTTATTGGGGTGGGTGTGGGGAGGGGTGTTGTTTGTTTGTTTGTTGTTGTTTTTCAAAAGGTTGATATGGAAGTTATATCGTTCGATTGGAAATAACGTAATTAAGAAAATGAGTATAGTTCATTAAAATCGGTTAAATACATTTTACTAAATGTGGATTTGTTTCCGGTTTCAATTTTTTTTCTGCAAAAGGGCACGAGGCGCCAAGACGTCTGTATTTAAAAGCAAGCGTGGAAGATGATCACGACTAGATTTACTAACACCCAGTACTATCACTCTCGCGTCAGATAGTAAGAAATTACACATTGTCGTTTATGGGGATTTAGCATGGGCATTTTATTTGTGAGGTGCTAGTGTAATAAAAATCAAATACTCTCATTATCACAGACTTTGTTATTAGGTCTTACTTTATCATGCAAATAAACATGTCTGCTTTTAAACATCAACAAAGAAATATGGGATTGCATATCTTCTAAGAAACAGTTATTTACCTGTATATTAACACCGGGTCAAAGGTATATATGACCTGTATACTAACACCGGGTCAAAGGTAAACAGTATTGTTTAACCCCTTGCAATTTCCTACCCTCTCTACTTACACTTTTCAAATCTATACCTAAAACTGTCAAAATCATGATGAGAATCATTTCCAAATATCAAAAACATGTCCAGAAAACACTTACAGCCTAAAAATAACAGGAAACTGCACTAAAAATGCAACACTCTTTAATACAGACCTACTTTCGACTGCACCAGGCGAGATCATCCGGTAGATTAGCGTAATTAAACCTAAACATTCCTTGTGATTCGTAATTACATTTGCCATAATCCGTTCTTTGGGATTCTGAATTGTCTGTAATGCATCCCCGGAGTATTATATTATCATTGATATACAATCGCTTTGGTTTGTAGTTACATGGACGATATTCTATGTCACAGAAACTAACTTAAACATATCGATCGAAAAAGCGTTGGATGTATGCAAACAATATTATTGTCGTTGGTGACTTAAACGAAGATCAGTTAAATTCAAATAATAGGCATTATTTGTCGTTTTTGAGACAAGTATTGAAGATGCTTCTATTGATTAGGACGCCTGCACCCAATACGAAAAAGACACTTTAGAAAAATAATCAACATGAAGCAGCTCGCATCGTCACTGGATTAACACGATCAACGTCTGTTCGTACTTTATATACCGAAATTGGGTGTTTTTTTCTGGATGTCGTAGATTGTCTGTATTTCAAGAAACAAATGCAATAACCTGAAATATGACTTATTATTAAAATCAAATAAAACAAAACTTGTGAGAAGTGTTGGCATGAAAAGGAGGACGCCGAACATTAATTTATGCAATGTCCGTTTTATTTAAATGAACGACTTCGACTTTCTCATGCTACCCGTCCGCTTAGCGTTCGTGTATTTTTATTTGGAAAATATAGTTATATGGATAAAGATAATAGCACTGTTTTAATCATGTTCAAATACACATTAAATAAACCAAACGATTTGATAACGACTAGAGCTTATTTGCACTATTATGACACCCGCTCGGGGCAGAACCCTACAACCCAGCATCATTCATTCTTTCTTGGTTTTATCTTTCCTGGAACTTTTTTTTTTTTTATGTTAATTATATTGCCATTTTGTTAAATGGTAATTACAATACAGTTGGAAAGGGCCTTTATTAATGTTGGAAGAACTTGTGGCCCAACCCTTTTGCTTGTATAAAAGAAATACAATATGTTTAAAGTAAGTGGAAACTATTGATTTGCCCCATCAACTGACATTATAGCATATAGGGTAATACAAATTTTCCTATAGCTCATAGACATATATATGATACCCCTGACATGAACGTTCCATCCAAGTGAAACTTTGTTATGATAAATCTGTCAAACCAGACTCATAAAGATGCAACAAGCCCAGTTCTTCAAGGCCCGTTCTTCAGTTATTTTCCTGCCAAATGTCAAAGTTTACCTAATTTTATTTCAGTCTAAAATTAAAATAATTACAAACATACTTATATTAGATAATCTATTTTGAAATATTTTATATAGGTATGTATAATGTCTCAAGTAGTATTTTTTGCAATCGTCATATTTTATCAAATCCATGGATTCAATTTAACAAACGTTATTCTCGGATTCCATAGACTTGAATTTTCATCTCCCAGCTTGTCTTATTTAGTTGACACAACCTACACACTGTGCGATTTGGACATACATGAGCGATATCATTTTTATGTATTTCGTATTTAGCTGCATTTTGTGATTCGTACTTACATGAGTGGCATTCTATTCTCAGTGATTTGTCCTTACATGAGACGCATCCGTATTATATTTCTGAGATGAGCTGTGTATTCTGTTTTACGTAATTCATATTTACATGAGCTTAACTTTATATTACGTGGTTCGTACATACTTGCGCAGTATATTATATTACGTGGTTCGTACTTACATGAGTCTTATGTTGTATTACGTGGTTCGTACTTACATTATCCTTATTTTGTATTACGTGGTTCGTACTTACATGGGCCTTCTTTTATATTACGTGGTTTGTCTTTACATGAGCTTTATTTCATGTTGCGTGGTTCGTACTTACATGAGCCTTATTTTGTATTACGTGGTTCGTACTTACATGAGCTTTATGTTATATTACGTGGTTCGTACGTATACTCAGTACATTTAAAAACGCAACATTTTTGATTTTCGATTATTTTCAGTCCGCTGGGTTTTTGTTCAAATCAAGATTGTATTTTATGTTAGTAGACAAGTCTGTTTGTCCCAAAGGTTAACATACTGCGATAAACAGTTGCATAACATTTACTCTACTTCTTTCAATTAAAACACATTTTTCACGAGGACTCTTTAACATCTTTTGAAATAAAAAAAATACCAAGTGGTGCGTTTTCAAATGTACTGAGTGTACATGAGCCTTATTTTGTATTACATGATTCGTACTTACAGGAGCCTTATGTTGAATTACGTGGTTCATACTTACATCAGCCTTATTTTATGTTGCGTGGTTCGTACTTACATGAGCCTTATGTTATGTTGCGTGGTTCGTACTTACATGAGCCTTATGTTGAATTACATGGTTCATACATACATGAGCCTTATTTTGTATTACGTGGTTCATACTTACATCATCCTTATTTTATGTTGCGTGGTTCTTTCTTACATGAGCTTTATTTTGTATTACATGATTCGTACTTACAGGAGCCTTATGTTGTATTACGTGCTTCCTACATACATGAGCCTTATTTTGTATTACGTGGTTCATACTTACATCAGCCATATTTTATGTTGCGTGGTTCGTACTTACATGAGCCTTATTTTGTATTACGTGGTTCGTACTTACATGAGCCTTATTTTGTATTACGTGCTTCCTACATACATGAGCCTTATGTTATATTACGTGATTCGTACTAACGTGAGCCTTATTTTGTATTACGTGGTTCGTACTTACATGAACTTTATGTTGTATTACGTGGTTGCTACTTACATGAGCCTTATGTTATATTACGTGGTTCGTACTTTCATTAGCATTATGTTGTATTACGCGGTTCGTACTTACATGAGCCTTATGTTGTATTACGTGGTTCGTTCTTACATGAGTATTATTTTGTATTACGTGGTTCGTACTTACATGCGCCTTATTTTGTATTACGTGGTTCGTACTTGCATGAGCCTTATGTTGTATGACGTGGTTCGTACTTACATGAGCCTTATGCTGTATTATCCGGTTGGTACTTACCTGATAGTGTTCGACATTCCGTGATAAGCCGTATTTTATTTTACGTGGTTCGCACGTGCATAAGCCGTTCTCCGTTTTCTGTGATGTTCCATATTCTATTTTCCGTAATGAGCCGGTTTTATCTTCCGTGATGAGACGTGTTTTATTTTACGAGGTTCGTACTTTTATGAGCCGTATTCTGTTCTCCGTGATCTGTATATGTTTTGTACTTACATGTGATATATTCCAAACATGGGACGCCTGGGCTTGAACCTCTGCCTCGGTGGAGCATGCTGGGCCAATAATCATGTGCTTGACCGGCGGGGAGTACAGTAACTCAAACATCGCATTGATACTTCGACCCGCGTTACACTGGAAGGGTAAGAAATGTAATACAAATCATACTGAATATTTTTTTGACTGGTGAAACGAAAATTAACTGCATTGCATATTAAAATATGTGTACTTTTGGTACGCGACATAAAAAGAAATAGGAGCTATTTTATTTCCTTCGGCTTTCATCTATGGTATAAATAAATTAAGCATTTAGTTGGCTATCCAAAGGCAAAAGAACAACACTTTTTGATTGCATTTTTCGTAAAATGTGGCACAAATGCTAATTTAACTCCTTTAAAAGATGCCAATCAAGATAGGGGTGGATGCCATCTTGCTTTTGTTGCTGGGGGTCAAACACTAGCTTAAAGGTCAAAATATGCAAACATGATTATTTACTACCGTTGCTATAGTATATTTCAAATGTATTAAATAAAGTTATTTATGTATTTAACTGTTCTGAAATATTTGCATACTGTGTAAACACTAAATTGCATTGGATGACGTCTAGTTTTTGGTACATGAAATGGAGACCAAAGGTCATATAAGTGCAAATCTCGTTATTCCATAGTTGTAAATTATATTTGAGGAGTTCGCGAGATAAGATAATATTCAAGGTATATTGGCATGTTTAGCAGAATGGTCATACATGCAACTGTATCTATCAAAAACTTTAAAAGTTTTATAAATAGACAATAAAATATAAGCACCACAAGTACTGCAAAACACAAATTACATTATAATATGAAATAAATAAAGCTAATTGTTTACATGTCAACATATTTAATTAAAACTGCTTGTCGAAATTATCATGTATACATGCTGTTGCTTTAATTAGTAATACATGTATATTCAAAGAACTATATTCTAAGCGCTGATTGCACTGTAAACAAAAATGCCTATTCATACTAATTAACAAATCACATTGTCGTAATATAAGTATTAATACCAATTAACAAATCACATGGTCGTAATATAAGTATTCATACTAATTAACAAATCACATTGTCGTAATATAAGTATTAATAATGTGCCGTGACATTTACGCATCGTCAGTTCTATATTGCTTGGCATTTGTAGAATCATGATTACATTATCATAATTGACAATGTACAGAATCGAGAAAGAAAACAATCGTTGATGCATACACCAACCTCAATAATATCATTATCAAACCAAATCGTGCTTAAAGCTACAGACACTGTATTTAAATCGCTTTCTTTTTAGCTCTACTGGCCAAGGGCCAGCAGAGCTTATGGGATGGTGTGTTGTCCGTTGTCCGTTGTCCGTCCGTCGTCCGTTAACTTTTCTTGTGTACACTCTAGAGGCCACATTTCTGATGCAATCATCATGAAACTTTGTCAGAATGTTTGTCTCAATGAAATCTCGGTCAAGTTCAAAAATGGGTCATGTGGGGTCAAAAACTAGGTCACTAGGTCAAATACTTGAAAAACCTTGTGTACACTCTAGAGGTCGTATTTGTTACCCAATGTTGATGAAACTTTGTCAAATTGTTTATCTTAATTATATCTTGATCAAGTTTGGAAATGGGTCACATGAAGTTAAAAACTAGGTCACTAGGTCAAATATTGGAAAAACCTTGTGTACACTCTAGAGGCCATATTTTTGACCCGAGCTTGATGCAACTTTGTCACAATGTTTGTCATAATTATATCTTGGTCAAGTTTGAAAATGGGTCAGATGGGGTTAAAAACTAGGTCACTAGGTCAAATACTTGAAAAACCTTGTGAACACTTTAGAAGCCGTATTTCTGACCCAATCTTGATGAAACTTCGTCAAAATATTTGTCTTAATTATATTATGGTCAAGTTCAAAAATGGGTCACATGGTGTTAAAAACTAGGTCACTAAGTCAAACTTTGGAAAAAACAAAGTGTGTACACTCTAGAGGCCATATTTTTGACCCGATCTTGATGCAATTTTGTCAGAATATTTGTCTCAATTATAGCTTGCTAAAGTTCGAAAATGGGTCACACAGGGTCAAAAACTTGGTCACTAGGTCAAATACTTGAAAAACCTTGTGTAAACTCTAGAGTCCATATTTCTGAACTGATCTTGATGAAACTTTGTCGAAATGTTGTCTTAATTATATTTTCATGGCTAAAAGTTTTCCGGATTTTTCCGGAAGTTCCGGATTTTTTTTAGCCATAGAGGTCGATTTCCCAATTCGTCCAGATCCGTTGAGAAAATTGGTTGGGGGTGGGGGGTATAGTGAAACTTTGCTAAGTGTCGGTGTTTTCTTTTATTGAGAATGCTTATCACAAACATGTGTGTCTAATTGTATCAATTGATATGCGGTCGATTAAAAGACGGGTTTAACAGCTGTTCAACAGATGCGAGAAAATCGATAATCGTGGTTGTCGCAGTTTTACAGTGGGTTACTAAGTGTCGGTATCTAGGCCATTCTATTTTAAGACATCCTGCGCATACATCACGGAAATAGACGTAAATACACGTATTTAGTCGGGTCTTTACGTTCTTACGGAAATGCCCTTATACGGCATGCGCGGGAATATCAAAACTGCGAAATTCATCGCTTATTTTACTACGACGAATTTGATTGGCTTATTGCGTATATTTAGCCAATGCTCTCGGTTTACGGTCTTATTTAGCGAAAGCGATACACCATCTACATCATACACATTCCAGTTCAGAACATCGAACAGGCAGGACGTCTTGCGGCCGTCAGGGACAAAGTGACTCCGCAAGGCGTGCCGCTGTCTGGGATCATCCACCCTGCACTGTATAGCGCTATACAGTGTAGAGCCGCGCGTAGGTATGGACATCGCCTCAACATGTTGTATATATGTTTTTAACCTGCTTTTAACGTGGCCCTAAAGATGGACGATTATGGTTGCCATGGTGACCCAAGGTTTACATAGGAAAAGGTTAAATATGAAATCTTCTCTGAAACCTTTTGAAGGATTTGTTGAAACTTTATGACAATGGTTCGCGTCTATTAAGTTTGTGTTTTTTGTTTTCTTGCAATAATCAAAATGGCCACCGTGGTGACCCAAAGTTTATATAGGAAAAGGCTAAATATGACATCTTCTCTGAAATCGCTTGAAGGAGTTTGATGAAACTTAATCACAATGATTTTTAGGAAAGTCCCCTTCAGATTTGTGTTTTTCATGGCGGCCAGTTTTCCAAGATGGCCAACATGTGTAAAACTAGATAAAAATTAAGGAAACCACATCTACACACATAATTATTAGATTTGTGATGAATTGCGTTATATTCACAGATTGAGAGGTTATGTTGACTAAAAAAGCAAGAAACACAAAAAATCAAGGCAAC
Organism: Cyrtodaria siliqua; assembly: GCA_037043455.1. Classification (NCBI taxonomy): domain Eukaryota; kingdom Metazoa; phylum Mollusca; class Bivalvia; order Adapedonta; family Hiatellidae; genus Cyrtodaria; species Cyrtodaria siliqua. The sequence continues at coordinate 25,621 of JAWPHD010009986.1, forward strand.
TGTTAATAATATTTTACCATGTGTTTTATGTAAATGCTTGATACAAACTTCAAGATTAAAGTGTTTGCCTTTAGAAATGAATGTAAAAACTACAAGATTTATAAACAGAACATAAACTGCAATACGAAACAAGGGAGTAAGTATACTTACTCCCTGAGGAGTAAGTATACCTCCCTGAGGAGTAAGTATACTTAACCCTGACGAAACGTACAATGGCCCGGGAAGGGAACGTCCAATGGCCACAGTACGAATCGCCTATTTACCTGGGTACGAACCTTCAAAGGTACGATACGTGCATAACTCGGCTTTTATCCCCAACCCATTTTTAAAACAGGACGCCATATTGTAAGTATGCGGATATAAAAATTTGCCAGAGAAAACTGGATTTACGTACATTTTACGATGGTTTTCGTTGGTTGGAACGTGCGTGAATATAATTAAACATTCCTTTTATTAAAATATATTATTCGTTCTGATTAATTCTTGCGTGTAAATTATAATAGCCGTTACAAACGTATTGTGTATTCGCGAAAATTCCAGAAGTTCGCTAACGCCACAATTTTACATTCATTACTGCGTCTTCCCACCATATTAAGACTACAGTTTGCATTGAAAATTGTAATTATTATATTTTATTAAATGTTCATGAATGAAATTGTCTTTGTTTGATTTTGGTCTGAATTTATGATAAAAAAAAACACCTTCCCCACCCACTTTGCTCCAAAGCCTGACCTTCGTGGCTATTAGAAGTGTTTTTAACAGGTTTTGATTTTCTACGATTTTTCACTCCTGTTACGCCATGATGCCATTGTTTTACATCCATGGCAAATGTGTTTGAGGTAACTTCGAGCAAATAATCTTTACATTGATATGGGGGCGCTTCTCACTTAAATGGAAAGTATAACATCCGTCAAATATACGGCAAGGACATAGCAGAGATAACTTCAAGAATGATGCTTTCTGGAAATTTATATCTCCACATTTGTATCAAAATGTCAATGTTTTTGTTCCTCTTTAAGTCACATGGTGAAAGTGCTATGTCAAAACAATCGCATGCGTAGTTGCAAGTCCTGGTGAAGAAAGGTTGTCAATTTATTTTGAGAGTACAAAGTTTTGTCTCCATAAAAATGTGATTTTTATAATAATTATCCTAAGATAAAATAGAATGATAACGCTTAGAAAAGTGTGTGATGGTCATTACTAGCGTCTGTCAAAAAGAGTATCAGTTCAAATGAACTTCAGTGATTTTCGCAGCAACTTTTCAATCTTGCACTTTTAATTGATGAATGAAAGAATGTTTATATTTCCTGGAAATGTATATCTTGGCTTCCGGCGTTTTTTCAAATACAGGAAATCATTTAATTGATACCCAGCCGTGAGTCTGTCAAATCGTTACGTCCGTGCACGACGACGGATTTATCATCATATGCGACAGTGGCGATGCCTTATGCATATTTATATATCGAAAACGAGGCAATTGTCAACCCACGAGGTCGGATCGACCTTTCTCGAAGAAGATGGCGGGCGTTATAGTATGTATTTGGTGTCGGTCAACATGAATTTCAGTGTTACTGCCGTGACAAGAACGTAATCCATGCAGTTACGGAATCCATGTATCGTGTATTCAAACTGGCAACCTTTTATAAGTTATAATGTTCAATAAATTACTAAATATATACGAAATAACGTTCGTAATATTCTACTACGCTCTTGCATGGACTATTCATGACACTATTTTGACTGGAAAATGAGCATGCATGAACGTAACTGCTGAGCGCATTTTGAAATGTTTGAAGCAATATCCCAATGAAATAGCGTAGATGAATACGTTCTAATCGTAATTATATTTATTTAACAAAATTCCAGAGAACAAGTGATCTTAGCAAACAAAGTTTACATAATGATGACGTCCGTTACGTATTTACGGTGTTGTGTGTGTACGGACATAACATTTGACTGATGTCTGTAAATAGACGAGAATCAAACATAAGTGCCGATGACATTCTGTAATGTTTGAAGTAATCGACACTAAGCCCATCTCAATGAAATATCGAAGCGTGTGTAAGTAACTAGTGTCACAGAATTGCACATGTTTGTCACGCATGCGAGCATTAGGGACAGGTGTAGGTGGAATTCAACATGCAAGCATTACGGAGAGGTGTAGGTGGAATTAGGTGTGTTCATGATAGATATGTACACTGACTGCCGTGATATAACTGAAATACCCTTAAAAACGGTGTTAAAACTCACTCATTCATTCATAATCTGCCCCTGATGATTAGAAATTACATAGTTTGTCTTATTTAGCCAATTCGGTCCATAGTTTCAATCTGATTGTTTCAAACATGCACAACATATTTATATAAATGGGAAATCAAGCTCTATAGTAAATGAGTAAAATCAGCCAGTATGTCTAAGTTATCTGACCCTAGTTGTCAAAAATACATATTTCGCCCCATTCAGGTGATGAAATCCTTAATTCCTTTGATTTTTTATTAAGAATGAATGAATGGGTTTTAACACCGTTTTCAACAGTATTTCAGTTATATCATGGCGATCAGTGCACCTATCCATGTATCCTGGTATTTCGTCGCCAGTACCACACACCATTCTTTCTAAGAGACGAATGAATATGGTCACATTGACTTCCATTAAACGTCGGAAAGAATGTTGACCTAGCCGTGGTTTGAACCAGCAACCCCTGTTCTCGAATTCAGCGACGCTACCGACTGAGCTAAATTTGAAAACACATTTTGTGCTATTATATTTCATTCTTGAAATGTAGAGTTTCTAAGCAATTTATTTTGCTTTAAGTAATTTCATAGTAAAGTGCATGTTTTATTTTATTGTATTTCCAGAAGAATGCCTAAGTTGAAGAGGAAGTCAGACACTCAGAGGAGTTCATGCAATCTGTTGGAAATGAGGTTTAGGAGAGTGGCCAGAGATGAGATCTTTGATGGTGGTGTTCCAGGCAGCAGTCCCGGTGTGCCTATGGCTGCTTCAGTAGTTGGGACATCTGGTTTGGGCGCTGATAAACAGATGGAGGTCAAAGCCCACCTCTATAAGCCTTTTCGGCCATCTCTCTTGGGCGCTGATAAACAGATGGAGGTCAAAGCCCACCTCTTTAAGCCCTCTGGGCCATCTGTTCTATATAGTTCGCTTGATTGTTTGCCATGTAGTTCTGCTGAAAGTTTGCTTGAGAACAAACCACATATATTACCTGAATGTATGCTTGATAATGCTCATGGATCTCCGATTGATACTGAATACACACATCATACTGTACAGCAACCAAGATTTGACTCAATCTCTTTTGATCAGATTAAACCAACTGAACAGTCAACTGATTTCATGTTCATAGCTACACCCATTACAATGAATCCGTTCGGTTCAAAGAATTTCATTCGTGGATCATTTCACCAAGGAGATGATATATTTAGTCCACAATCACGTGGTAGTCAGTGTGTCGCCATTTCTTTGTGTGCTCTGATATATGGACAGAATACAGTGATGGATTTACAGGCAATGCTTGATAATGTGCTTATTGAAGGTGATACTTTGTACAAGAAGATTATTTCTGAATTGAATGGGAAAGGAATGTTGCAAAGCAACCTGTTAAGTTTTGAAGAAATCCCATCCGAGGTCAATGTCTTTAATACAAATCTATATGTTTTCAAATGTGATGTTATATCTGGTATAGCTGTTCAACAGTGCGAGACTTCCAATTTGACCACTCTTCATCAGTCACTGTATTTAGCATTACAGATATCAAATCAAATGTTAGTTATAATAAGAGGCCTATGCTCCGCAGTATATATAACCACTGAGCAGTATCACTTTTTTGATTCACATTCACATGGACAAGATGGCTTATCTGCACTTGATGGTACATCCATTTTTTTGTCCTTTGATTGCTTGGAAGATTTGTATGTATTTTATGGAAGCATGAACATTGATATGTGTACACAGTTTGATATATTGCCGTTGCATTTCACAATGATGGATGACTTGATGATGCCAACTGTATCTGCAGATCAAACAAATCTCTTAGATCATTACTTCCAAGACCAAGAAAGTAAGGCCTTAAGAAAACATGCTTCTGATATTAACAGGCATTCAAGCAAAGACAACTCTTACATGAAAACCTACATGAGAAAACGAAGACAAGATCCTTTAATTAGAGCAAAAGAAAAGAATCGCGAGCTAAAGAGTAAACGCAAAGCCAGAAAAGATCCTATTGTAAAGTCAGCAGAAAAAACGAAGAGACAGAAACTACGTCAAGATCCTTTAATTAGAACAAAAGAAAAGAATCAAGAGCTAGAGAGTAAACGGAAAGCCAGAAAAGATCCTATTGTAAAGTCAGCAGAAAAAACGAAGAGACAGAAACTACGTCAAGATCCTTTAATTAGAACAAAAGAAAAGAATCAAGAGCTAGAGAGTAAACGGAAAGCCAGAAAATATCCTTTAATTAGAACAAAATAAAAAAATCAAGAGCTAGAGAGTTAACGGAAAGCCAGAAAAGATCCGATTGTAAAGTCAGCAGAAAAAACGAAGAGACGAATATCTAGGTCTTTTATATCTTTTAGAATACAGGAAAAGTCCAGAGAGAATCGGTCTTTACGAGAAAAGCGAAAAAAGGCAGATTTTCAAGCCAATGAAAAGAATTTGCGAGAAGCAAGAAAATATGGTTCTGAACTAAATGAATGTATCTCGAAATTTAAACAAACCATTTCCACTGGACCTGTCTATGTCTGCACCTGTTGTCACCAAACCTGGTTTAAACATTCTGTCGAATCTGCAAGCACAGTTGCTAACCATCTTGATCGATCATTTGTACAGCAGCATTTCACAAAATACTTATCTGTGGATGGTAAAGAGTGGATATGTAAAAGCTGTTCTAACAACTTAAAGAAAAATAAAACCCCAAGTCTTTCAGTTGCCAACAAAAACACATTTCCGATTAAACCTAAAGAACTTGAGTTACATCAGTTAGAAGAGAGGCTTGTTGCATTAAGAATTCCATTCATGCAAATTAGAGAACTTCCTAGAGGTGGGCAGCTATCTGTGAAAGGAAATGTTGTTAAAGTGCCAGTTGATATCCAGCCTGTCATTGAAAGTTTACCTCGAACTTTTGATACACAAGTAACTGTTCCAGTGAGACTAAAAAAGAAACTTTCATACAAGAAGTGTGACTTTACTGAAAATGTACGTCCATTACAAGTTGTCAACGCTCTTCATTGGTTGATGAACCATAGTGACTTGTACAAACATTCTGGTATCCATATTGATGAAAACTGGTTGCAAAACACAACTGAAAATTGCTCAGAAACAGTGCAAGAGTTTTTTGGAAAAACTAATATGGGCGAATTCCCTCCTATAGATGATGTTACTGAAAAAACAGAAAACGTAACGAGCAAAAACGAAAATGACTATGAATCGGATAATTTTAGTGAAATTGATGAAAATAAAAAAGTTGTTGGTAATAGTGATACAATTATTGACTCGGCTGATCCAACGACTGACACTATTTACACATTTGCACCTGGCGAAGGACAAATACCCATAAGTTTAGTAAATCTTGATGAAGGCTTTTATATTTTTCGAACTTTGAGGAGTTCGCCACCATACTTGGAAGCTCGAAAGAAAGATGTTTTTGCTATGATACGCCAATTAGGTTTGCCTACATGGTTTACTTCGTTGTCCTCTGCATATACACGATGGGTTGATTTGCTGAAGATTTTAGCAAAACTTAATAGCAGTAAAACTCTTAATGATGACGATGTTGCGAAAATGACTTGGGCTGACAAAACCAAGCTCGTTCAAACTGATCCAGTGACATGTGTTAGATACTTTGATCACCGTGTACAGGAGTTCATAGGAACTGTACTTAAAAGCAATCATGAACCTTTGGGAAAAGTCAAAGATTACTTTTACCGTGTTGAATTCCAGCAGAGAGGGTCTCCACATATTCACATGCTTCTTTGGATTGAAGATGCTCCACAATATGAAACACACACAGATGAAGAAGTGGTATCATTCATTGATCAGTATGTTTCGTGTTCAAACATTGATGACCCACTTGTTGACTTTCAAGTACACAAACATTCACGATCATGCAGAAAAAAGGAAAAAGCAGTGTGTAGGTTTGGATTTCCAATTCCACCAATGAAAAAAACAGTTATTCTGGAACCACTTATTGCAGATCAAGTTGACACCAAAAAGTACAAAGAACTGTTTGTTTCAATCCAACAAAAGTTGAATGAGATAAAAGAATGTGATTTATCGTTTGAGCAATTCTTAAAAGAACTGAACACAGATGACGAAGATTATCTTAAAGCTGTTCAAAGTTCATTAGATGGACCCAAAGTGTTTTTGAAAAGGAATGTTGCTGAGGTGAGAATAAATGCCTACATGAAACCCATTCTAAGAGCTTGGGGAGCCAATCATGATCTTCAGTTTATTTTGGATCCGTATGGATGTGCTGTATACATAGTATCATACATCAGTAAAGCCCAAAGAGGAATGAGCATCCTTATGAATGAAGCATGTAAAGAAGCAAGAAAAGGAAATATGGATTTAAAGAAGCAAGTAAGACATATTGGTAACAATTTTTTGAATAGTGTTGAAATTAGTGCACAGGAAGCATGCTACCTTGTTTTACAACTTCCAATGACCAAAGCTACAAGAGATGTAGTATTCATAAACACTTCACCACCTGACAAACGTACATTCCTTTTGAAATCAAGGGAAGCGTTGCAAAAAATGGCTGAAAATTCAACAGAAATCGAGGCAGACAATATAATTAAAAGGTATTCAAAAAGGCCAAAGCAACTTCAACATTGGTGTCTTGCTGATTATGTATCGCAACTTGAAATCATATATCCAGCATCTGATGACATGTTTCATGAAGAAAATGAGCATAATGATGATGAAAGAAATGACCCTGAAGAAATTCATCCAGACATGTTAGTTGAGGAAGGAATACAAATCACGTTGAAAAGTGGCATCAGAATTAAATCCAGAAAAAAAACTAAAGTATTACGTTATGTTCGTTATTCACTAAAAGTGGATCCAGAAAACTATTACAGAGAAAAACTGTTATTATTTCATCCATGGCGTAATGAGAGTGAAGATGTTTTAGGTGCACATAGTTCTTATGAAGATCATTACTTTGCTTTGAAGAATTTCATAGACTTTAAAGTCAAAGAATATGAGAAAAATGTTGATCAGTTAAATGAGGCAATGAAAAGGGCTGCTGATGACTTGAACTTCGATGAAATAGCACCAAGCAATGAGCAAAGAGAATCAGATGATCTGAAGACGGGTTCAGTGGCAAGTGACCAGTTTGTTTATTTTGATCCAGATCGTCCGGAAGTACAACGTCAGTATGACTTAGGAAATGATATTGGTAGTTCAGTAACACTGGTAAATATTACTCTTAATACAAAAAGAATGTCTGATGCAAATTATAGATCTCTTGTACATTCGCTAAATAGAAAGCAACACGAGTTCTTCCAGCATGTTCTGCAAAGTGTCAAACAAAACCTGGAGCCTTTGCATGTATTTCTATCTGGTGGTGCAGGTGTTGGAAAATCAGTAGTTGTCTTGGCTTTACATGAAGCATTGTTGCGACATTTGTCTACTTCGGCAGGTGACAATCCTGATGTATGCAAAGTACTTTTGTGTGCACCTACTGGAAAAGCTGCTTTTCACATCAGTGGCATGACTATCCACTCAGCATTTCGTATCCCTGCTAGTCAAGGCTACTCCATCAAACCATTAGATAGTGACACACTTAACACCTTGCGAACCACATACAGAGATCTCGCTGTTGTAATGATTGACGAAGTTTCAAAGGTTGGACACAACATGCTGATGCTAATCAATCACAGACTTCAACAAATTAAAGGTTCAACTTTATTTTTTGGCGGTGTTCACATGATTCTGATTGGAGACCTGTTTCAATTGGAGCCTGTTATGGATGGATGGATTTTTGAAAACTTAAAAAACAACTTCGGCCCTCTTGCAACAAATTTGTGGCAGGAATTATTTGCAATGCATGAACTTGACGAAATCATGAGACAAAAAGATGACAAGGAATTTGCAGAGATTTTGAATAGATTACGTGAAGGAAAGCATCAACAAAGCGATATAGAAGTTCTTAAAAAGCGTGAAATAAAAACAACAAATCCAAATTATCCAAAGAATGCTATTCACCTTTTCAGCACAAATGCCAGCGTGGATTCATTTAACAAGGAAGCATTCCAATTATTACCTAGTATAAAAACTGTCACAACCGCTTTGGATACTGTAATAGGAGATGATACTAAATCTGTAAAAGAGCAACTGATTTCTAGGTTGCCAAATGATGCCTCAAAAACGGCTGGTTTGCAAAAGAAACTAGGTATAGCTGTTGGAATGACGTATGATTTATGTGCAAATGTTGATGTTAATGATGGATTAGCCAATGGTTCAAGTTGTTGTATTAAATTCATAGAAAGCAAACAACAAAATACAAATAGACCAAGTAATGTTTGGGTAAAATTCTATGACGAAAACGTAGGTTCTGAATGGCGTGCTAAATACAGACATTTATATCATATTGGTATTGATCCTTCTTGGACACCCATTTTTGATATCAAAAGAAACTTTGTTTACTTCAGAAATACATTTTTGAGGATTCAATTCCCACTTCGCCAATCTGCAGCCAAAACCATACATAAATCACAGGGTGACACTTTAAATGAAGTTGTTATTGACATGTCTGGTACACGAATCTTTTCTCATGCACACTACGTTGCCATTAGCAGAGCAAAAACACTACAGGGTCTCAATATTTTGAATCTAAATGAAACAAAGATATCAGTGTCTGAAAAAGTCAAACAATAATTGACTAGGTTACGAAATGAACAAGTTCTTGCTTTGTGTTATATTCCACTATATGAAATTCAAGACACTGTGGCAAAACTTGTATTTTTGAATACTCGATCTTTGAAAAGTCACAAAGATGACATTTTCCAGGAACCAAATGTTCAAGATGCAAACATGATTTGTCTTGTTGAAACATGGCTTACTGCTGAAGATGAAATGCATACTTTGAATGTACCAGGATATCAGCTATTCAGAGCAGACGGTTACCAAAGTGGGAATACAAGACCTCACCGAGGTATTGCATTGTATTTTAAAGAAGGTATCCCTGTTGTTCAAAACAAAACACTCATTCAACAAGATTTTGAAATTGTTCTGACAGAACTTTTGTTTGACATGAGAAGAATAATTGTTGTTACATTGTACAGGTCTCCTTCATGTTCAATAAGTTCCTTAAAAAAACACTTACTCGAATTTGTGTCACCAGTCACATACAATACAGAATTTGTAATTCAAGGTGACTTCAATTCTGATATCTTACAAGAACATACAGTCAGTGCCTTCATTGAAGAACAATTTCATTGCAAGCAAGTTGTTCAGAAAGCAACTCATGATTCAGGATCGCTTATTGATCATGTTTACACAAACATTAAATCCATCAAAAACGAAGTGATAGAGTGTGTTTGGTCAGATCATGCCTTAGTTTATTCTGCAATAGGTCATTAAACTCATTCATCACAGATTGTATCTAGAAAATTGACAATAAACAGCTTATGATTTAAAAAAAAAAACAATATCAATTTGATGTCGTAGTACTCTATTCTTCAACCCACCTGTGTAAAATTATTCCTACTTACTGCATAATGCAGTCAGTAGGAATAAGGCGGTTTATGTCGGAAATGGGTTGACCGCCACTTTTCAGTATATATGTAATCAAACTTGGTAAGGAGACCTATTAATAGATCTCCTAGTGCACTATATTGATCACCATTTCATTCCCCAATGTATTGTTTTAAATTACAACACCACTGTATTAAAAGACCACCTATGTTAGTAATATTACTCTTCTATTGACAGATCTCTTCATAAACTTGGTCTCTGAACACAGGTTTTTACTGCACTTTAATTGCTAACTGACCACATCAATGCATTTGTTATTATGAACTTTTGTGTATTAAGAAGATTTTGTTTTAATTATTACAGTTTGTTATTCATATATTTTTTTTATTCCACCACCACCAAATGGTGAGGATGCATATAGTATCAGACATGTCCATCCATCTGTTCATCCGGAACATTTTGTGTGTTTATCTCTTCTCACAGTTTTCAACCGATTGTTTCAAAACTTTACAGGATGCTTATCCATCAAACGTGCATATCAGTTCATCAACAAAATCAACGTTGTGTTAGCAAAGTTAAGGCCCCTTTTTCTTAAGATTTGTGCGGATTGTATTTAATCGGGGCATTTACGTCCCATGGACATTCCACTTTAAACTGTATCCTCCATAATTGGATGTTTCTGATGCTAGAAATGAAGGTTATTGTTATAAAGATCATCAGTGTATTATACTTTTTTTTAACTGTACAACAAAAGGTAAAAACATGACCCCATTTTTTTTACATATTGTGTCATAAGATTAAATCTGTCATTTCCACTATATCATCAATAATCATTAATATGCTCCCCGTGTGGTTGCCGGGGTATAATACAACCACAGCAAATCCCGCTAGAGGCAAAGGGGTAAAACCTCAACTTCATGTTCATTTTGTCATTTTTTATCATGCTCATTCAGTTTTCTTCATGACACCACATATGCAAATGCGGAAACGTGGCTCCACCGTAAATGGAGTGCCTACAATAGAATTTGCAGCAACTCCGCAGTTTAGAAGTGTTTAGGCCCATTCTGGATGTAAATGGAATATGAGCCTATCATGTTCATCCCTGTTTGGCGCCATCTAACCTTTCTTGTGTTGGTGCACCGTTAAAACCCAATTCAATTCAATTTATTACAAATTTTAAATAAATTCCAGTCCAATATTAGTCATGATTTTAACTTAAAATTTGTATGCATATATTTAAATAATATGTAAAAAAAACAAAAACAGAATTTAATTATACTCCGCTTTCACAAAGTGAAGTGGGGGCTATATTGAATCATATTATCTGTAAAGTTGCGTCATGTAACACGTTTTTGTCGTGTCCTTCATTATAGCCCTGCTTTCATAAAGTGTATTCACGTAACACATTTTTGTCATGTGCGTCCTTTCATGTCGCATCCCATAACTACCATTTCTCAAACAGTTTTGAATCGGTTGTTCCCAAACTTCATATATACACAAAAACTGATCACCTTATGTCCCTCTATATCACCCATTGTTAATTACCAAATTATGGCCCTTTCACTTTGTTTAAGCGAGGGTATTCATCACCTTCAGTGATAGTTCTAGTTTTATCTTAGATATTCTACTGTAGCCTAGAGTTAAATTATATATTATCAGACCAATAACATCAGCAATTAATAATGTGCCAAATAAGAATGTTTTGAACTTTTCTATTAATACGTTGTCACGATTCGTAAATATGGAAGTTATGTAGAACAGTTTAAATAAATCTGTGACTTTAAAAAAAAGAGCAGTGGCAGAAAAACAATAACGTGGCTCCAGCGTAAATGGAGTTTCTACGATAGAATTTTCAGGAACTCTGCAGTCCAGGCTGAGAAAGTTCCAGGCCCATTTTCCATATTTTATCTCGATGTACATGGAAGATGAGCCTGGCATGTTCATGCCTTTTAGGCGCCATATATCCTTTTCATGTATTGGTGTACTTTAAAACCCCAATTCAATTCAATTAAACACAAGTCAAGATTATCGTGTGTCACTTTAAATACATCAGCTGTTATCAAAGTTTTATGATTAATATAACGATAAAACATGATTAATTACATCAATAACATACTTTGTATACTAGGTAGTATTATTTGTTAACTTGTTCAGATGTATTATCATTTTCCTGTATAATGACACCAAGTTTGGCGAAGATGACGTGAAAGACTGTAATATGAAGATAGCGATACGGTCAGATTTCAAGCACCTGGTCTGTGAACACTTGATTACAATGCCATGCACTTTTAATAGAAAAGGATTCTTGACATTATCAAACATTAAAGCAATGGTAATATTATATCGTTTTAGATGGTAACGACAGTCAAAAAAGAACATAGTTTTACAACATCTTTGTCACTTAAGCTTTCTTTCAGAGAACAGCTTTGCCATTAAACGAAAACGAGAAAAAAGGTCCTATAGAAACCACAGCACCCAAACACAATGACATCGTACACTCACACTGTACTACAAAGAGCAAATTAAATATACAGTGAAAAGGACAGTGCGCAACACAAATAGTGGTGAAGACGGTTATCGACTTGAAACGCTCAGCAGCCAGATAACAGATAACAGATAACAGTTTCGACATAACAGCTGTGACGTTACATTACATTTCTCAGCATAAAAGCTTGGAAATAACAGCTTTGGTTTTACATGACATTTCTCAGCAAGAACAGCTTTGCCAAAGTCAACATTGGTTTTTGATGAACATATAATGATCACACATATCGTCAACTGCAAGAGGATGTAAACATTTAAGAAGTCTATCCACAAACAGAATACATTGATTTCAGTTAGTTTCAGAACTGTGGTAATTGTTTACACATGAAGATAGAATATACTCAGAGCTATGCAAGGACATATTAATGTTTTGTTCCAGAATTACGGAAACATCCTCGGTAGCGCATACAACTTCAAGCATGATAATTAAGCTTCCAAAGTTGCACAAGAACAATTATGCTCTAATACCTATTGCTTTCATGTATTGTTCAACAAGATTTATACAAAATGATTTATTCCAAATTGCAACAGACTATCCACCAGCATTTCCATATTAAAAAAGTCATTCTGCAAACACAACTGAATTCATATCGTTGAAGACCATATATAACCCGACCTCGTCACGGAAGCAAACATCTAGTGTTGTGTTCCAATATAAGTGAAGAAGTGTCATAATTGAAAGAGCATATATATTCCAAGTGTGACCATTCCAGGATCGCAAAACTTATTCTGTGCCAAAAACGCTTGCAGATATAACCTCAACCAAAGCTATAGAGAACTGGACATCCAACAAATGAAAACGAACTTTTAACCACTTCTACAAAGATGATCTAAAAAGAATACAAATAGAAACATATATATACATGCAATTACAGTTTTTACCATCCATTCAATGTTTGTGATATAGACAAAAGAAAGTAACAGTTTACATAAAAATGGAACAGTTCAAATCGATGAAATCTCAGAAATAGTTTTATTTTATGTACACTTCAATAATCCCCGGGTGTGATTGCCCACCCCATTCATTTTTTATCATGCTCATTCAATGTCTTTATCATGACAGCGCTTATGATGACACCGCATATGCAAATGTGAAAATGTGGGTCCATCATAAATGCAGTATGTACTATAGAATTTGCAGCAACTCTGCAGTTCTGAAGGTAATAAAGTTCTAGGCCCATCTACATATTTTACCTTGATGTAAATTGAGAATGAGCCTGGCACGTTCATTCATATTAGGCGCCATATAACCTTTCATGTGTTGGTGCACCTTAAAACCCCATTCAGTTCAATTCAGTTCAATCCATGTACACTTGAATAAAAACATGGTCATCGTGTCATTTATAATACTCACAGTGACAGACACTGGTTATTCGCTTATTTTTGTTTCATCATATTTTTTTTTCAATTGAAGTTGTGCATGTCTAAAGCAATATACATGCCTGTGTTATTTTTCATACTGATTCTCAATTTCTTTTGCATTTTGCTTTGCCAAAGCACAGGACGTAATGGATAGCACAATTTGTAATATTATTTACCATCTGAATCCATAATGTTTCTTGCATTTTTTTTTGGCAAAGCACAAAAGAAAACAACTGTTTGTCCTTAATAATATATTTCCATTCTTTTGGGAACATTTCGAAGAGTCACAAAAACATCAACTCAATGTTTCACTTGTGCCTTTTTATATGAACAGCTTTGTCATATAGAAAACTGTTGCGCATCATGAAAAAACACGTCCGAAAATTCATCATTTTCTTCATGATCCCTGCATTGTTTCAGGTGCCATCTCGCTCACATCAAAAGAGCAGTGGCAGAAAAATAAACATGGCTCCAGCATAAATACAGTTTTTACGATAGAATTTGCAGCAACTCTACAGTTCAGAGTGAAAATGTTCAAGGCCCATTTTCCATATTTTATCTCGATGTACATGGAAGATGACCCTGGCATGTTCATTAAAACCCAATTCAATTCAATTCATCATTTCCTCATGAAAAGAGTACAACAGGAGGACTGCAAATCCCGTTAAAGCAGAGGGCTAGAACCTCACTTCATGTTTATTGTCTTTTTTTGTCATGCTCATTAAAGGTTTTCATCATGACCCTGCATGCGAACATGCCTGCATCGTAAATGGAGTCTCTAGAATTTTCAGCAAGTCTGCAGTTGTACTGGTTAGGTGATTCCAGGCCGATTCTCCATATTTTATCTCGATGTAAATGGAGGATGACCATGGCATGTTCATCCCAGTTTTTGTCATATAACCTTTCTTGTGATCACAATTCAGTTCAATTTAACTAATGAGTGATAGGAAAAAAAACATGCTTCTAACATCGCCTAACATCAATGTAGTATTTATAACAAAATTATAAATTTCAATATATGAAGGGTAGATTTGCAATGTCATTTTCTGTCAATGCCATTTATGTCACATTTTTTGATGCTGTACTGTAAAACTCATTTCTACTTGATTAATTAGCATGTAGTCATGTACCATTAATTCTGATACTGTTAACTGATATCATGTTACAGTTGCTCATTTTGTTTATCTTTAGATAAGTGTTAAAATAAATTAATATACTTAGTATTGTGTATACTGTTCTTTGTTAAAGCCAATATATTATACTGTTTTTTTCTTATTTTGTCTTCATGTAAAATGTAGGTACATTACATACTAAAATTTACAGCAAAATTAATTCCAGAGTGAATAATTTCATAACTTTTTTAAGAAAGCCATAAATTGTAGTACGACTCGATTCATCAATGGTATAACAGCCAGTAGAGCGTTCACAGGCCCTCTTGGGCCTCTTGTTTGTAGGCGTGTCTTAATTGACAATACACTCACCTTACGTACAGAATCGAGAAAGAAAGAAATCGTTGATACATACACCAACCTCAATAATGTCATTATCAAGACATTATATAACATCCAAATCGTGCTTAAAGCTACAGACCCTGTATTTAAATCGCTTTCTCCTTTGTAGGCGTGTCTTAATTGGCAATACACTCACAGTACGTACATAACAATCATTAATACATACACCAACCTCAATAATGTCATTATCAAGACATTATATACACATCCAAATCGTGCTTAACATCAGATTCTTGTGTGATAACATATACAAAATGATTGTAAAAGGCAGAGGACAAGAACAATTGGTCTGCGGGAAAGACAAGAACCATTAGACTCTGGCAACGACAAGAACAGTTGGTATGTGGGAAAGACAAGAACAGTTTATCTGTGAGAAATACAGTGATGTGTCTTTTATGTTTAAATGTAACATGTCTAATGTAAAAACAGTTCATTTTACCCCTTAAATTGTCTTTTAAATCTATGATCAAATATATGTTATTCATAAAAATGCTTGCACAGAACAAATCTTTCTCATAGCATGCAGTTGGAACTGATGGAAGTACACTACATGTATTTCCAATCCTATTTGGACTCGGTTTTCATCCCATTGTTGTTATTGATGTTACAATGTCCATTTAGATAAGCAGCTTACAAGTTTGAATTAGAGTGATACCCCTATAATTATTACTATTATAACATCTCATTTGTTAAGTAATGGAATAATTATACCTTCAGACCATTTTTTTTTGAAAATACCCAGAATCAAGTATAATATTAAAGATGTCGTATAAATATAGCTCTCAGCAATACCGTTTCATAGACATAGATATGCTGGAGTTATGTTAGTCATTCTCAACTAGAAATGTAATACATGTTGTATATACTTTATACAGAAATGATAATACTAGTACTATGCACTGTCCCTCTAGTCGCGTGATTAATATATACAGTTTATTTTCAGTATTTAATATATTTATATATATATATATACTGAAAGGAAAGAGAAACGCGACACGGGAATTTCCGCTATATATGTTGTGTACAATATGCTGCTGTTATTCGAATGGTACATGGCTACGTAAGATCTTTCCTTTCGGAAAAATGACTAAAACAACACGTAACACAGCAAATAGTATTCCTGCAAAGTTTCATTAATTGACAGAGTACGCGTTTGACTCAAGCATGTGAGCAAACTTAGGATGCAACATTTTGCAAACTCTTTACGTTAAATACAGTACTGAACTGGCTCAATTTTTCAAAGACGAAATTGAACATTATGAATTTCTTGTTACAACATGTACTGTGATTAAAACATCTACAACATCACAGGTGTGTCCTTTCTCTAACTAACTGCAACTCTTTTTTTTTATAAAACCTCATGGGATTCCTTGGAATATATATGGAATTAAGTGTGCAGTAAAAAAATACCTTTCAGTATAATATGTTTTATATGATGATTTTGTTTTACCCTTTAGTTTACTCGGCATCTTTTTATTTTGTTTTAATGAAAATTAAAGCATATGATGTAACATAAACTACTGAAAATGAAAGTAGACCGGCTTGGAATTCACCAACCATTCTTCAGACTATTCTCAGACTTGAGCTCAAGTACTAAAATTTCATTCACAAATATTCCCATGACCTTCAAAGATAAACAATCGTATGAAGTTGCTATTTATTGGAATTTATTATATGTATACATAGCAGTTTTTTATGAAAGTTTATCCTTTTCATTTATAGAAATATGTGTGATTGAAATTTGCATACTTAGAATATTCTTAAGAATGGTTGGTGCATTCAAGGACTGTTTAATCTCTCCCAGAGGCCATTACAATGACCATGGCCTCTGTCAACGTCTAAGAAAGTAGTCTGCAATCACATGATAATTTGTCACATGACCATAGCTAAAATATAAAAATCAACACCGTGACACCACCAACTATCGGCCGTTGATTGACATGTAAACAATCGAAAGTAACACGACTTATTATCTACATTTTGATATATAGTATAGGTTTGTACTTTAAGTAAGTTGTTAAGATCTATATGATATTGGAAAGTGCTGGTAACCAAATCGCTGTATTGTTACGCTATGGGGACGATTTGGTGGTGCCTATTTTAAAGTTTTGACGGCGGAGTTTTGACGGCGGAGTGATATGCCAAAGTACAAACCTTTATTCTACCGCAATATAACCCTGAGCATAATTTACTGTATATTTAAAACATTCAAGCCGAAAATTGTTTTCTTTTTAATATAAGCATTTCATATGAAGTTAATTCAGAAAAAATATGAGTGTCATCAAGAAATTTTGCATTTCCACCTTTTTTCATCCTTTGCCAAGATTCTTGGTATTTGGTGGGACGTTGACAGAGATGTACGTGTATGCAAGGAACGACAACTCTGGGTAGAGTTTGAGCCAGTTTATGCTTTCCTATACTGATTGACCTTACGTGTATTCAAAGCTTCTTTTACGAGGTATATTTAAATACGTTTGTTTTACACTGTATTGAGTAAGCTAACGTTGTTTATTCCAAAATATAAAATAAATTCAATGTTCATGCTGTTTATGTATGTTAATTTCGAATGAATTGGATAACATAACAGAACTGGAAACAAAAACAAAATCTGTGTGTTCCATAGGAAAAACATGCGTTTACTCCCATTGAGCAAAGCATATGAAAGACAGGATAAATTTTATCTAGCAGTCATTAATTAGGTCCTTTTATTTCAAAGTAACCTAACTTACCTTAACTTTAACAATGTTGCTCATGACTAAGGGTCGTACGACGTTTAAAAAGCACGCCATCAAATAAGTCAGGCTGTGATAGCCCTTGTCGTAGCCGATTACTAATTAATTGTATATTTTAGAAGCAGATACGGGTCACAAAAACAACATTTTGCAAAGATTTTGAAAGTTTATAGTAACGTTAGGCTTGGCGGAGTAGTTTTATTATTGTACAAGGATGCGACTGTTAAAGGCCTCAAGTCGACTACACGCTCTAGAAAAACGAATAAGTTGAGAAACATATAACCTCATAAGAAGCTTCTCGGGGAACATCCCCCTCTAAGTGAGCAAAACAATGTCAAAATTGAAATTATCTCTTTTGTCATTAAACATACCGTTAATGTGCTTATTATTTTTCCATGTTCAATAGAGCGATGTTAATCGAGCAAATAAAAATTATCATTATCAGAAATATTATCTTTGTTGAGTTGAAGTTCTTTAGGATAGATAGTATTTAACTATATTAGAAAACTAAAAGAGTATGATAGTGGACCTTTGGAAACGGCCGAACACGATAAATACGAAATATTGCAGTCTCGGTTTGACTGAGACTGTTCATGAACGGTAGTGAAATATGCTTGCAAACGTTCACGCCCCCTAGCCCCGGGTTGAGCAGAACTCAATATTCATAAAACCAATAGTACATAATTTTAACCATCCCGAAGATGGCATGCATATGGCGGTGGACATGCCATATTTACTGCCATTATTCTATGTCCAGCAAAATAACCAATGTGCAATATATCATCCAGATACCAAGAGGTGTAATTAAAGGACACAAACATGAAATCTTTGCATAGCAATACAAAAACAAATCTAGCATCGTCGTAAGCGGTATTTTACATTAAAGCCATACGGTACACACTTATTATTTACCAACAACTCATATTAAATAATTAGCATGGTAACAATCAATATTTAAGTTGTAAGTGCCTCTTCCTTCAAAAGATAAAACATGACGAATTCTTGTACACCCATCGCTGTTTATGAAATAACATTATGACAATACATGGCGTTGCAAACGACACACATGGCGTTGCAAACGACACTTAAGAACATGTGATGCGTCACATAACGTGTTGGCTGACGACGTGGCGGTTTTATTCCATCTTATGTTTTGTATTACACATTTGACTGTTATTTGAAAAGGATCTTAAACTCGCCACTATTATACTATTTATTAAACTCGTTAATATGAATTAATTTGATATACAACAACTCGTAAAAAAGTCGTTTTAAAATTAACACAATTCCTAACTGTTTCCTAAATCTTATTATATAGGAAATGGGAACTCATTTAAGATCCTATATAACAAGTTTTAAAATGTACAAATAGAATCAAAACGTTAATATGTGTAGGATGTGCGCTGATTGCTTCTTGGGAAACACCTCATTTTTTCCATAAAGTGAAATTGTGTAGTTTACGTAATAAATCTTTTGAATTATTAAAAAAATATATATATATATATATACCAGTTTGACCTCTTATATGTGTAACTCAGCTGATGCTCTTTATGTTTGCTATATTTGTTTACAAATACAGTGATAAAATATTAAAAGGACACTGTCCGTAAGTAAGCAGATATTGAGCATTACCAAATAACTGGCTGACTTTTATTCAGTGAAATGTATACATGAAAACATATGGATAGACCCTAAGAAGTATGTAGGAATACATTCGTGAGTTTGAAAAAAAAAAAGTTTTAATTATTATATGTAAATAAAGTGGGACCCACAATATTTACCTTTTCTGCGATCACGTGACTTCCATTAGCGCATTAGGTTTTCACCACAGTATGTATTGCGAAATATGTATATCCAGCTTAGCTCAGTCGGGAGCGTGATCGACCACTTTACGCTCACGCACACTATTATTACTGTGAGTGTAATTTTAGTTTGGGCTGTGAGTTCAAACGCACAAAGCGGACTTACTTTTTTTTTGTAACGCGATTGAATTCCGTTGAACAATCTTGCTTTTAATTAGTAAATATTCAATAATGTTTAGTGTGTAATGTTTGCGAACATAATTATTGTGTGTTTTATAAGCTAAAAGTTACGGACAGTGTCCCTTTAAAAAGTATTTCATATAAAAATATTTTACTACTCAAGTTTACCTTAGAATCCAACCAAAGGAATTTGAGTATGAAATCTGGTAGTAAATCCGTCCTAGCGTTTACGTCCCGTATGGCCATTTCTGCAGCTGGCAAAAGTGCCGGACCCCCAGGCCAAACTGGACTCACCATCGGTAAAAATCCCATCAGATTTAAATCTTTTGGCACCTCAGGTTGCACCTGTTGTAGCGTCAAAACAAACAACATATGTACATAGTAGATTAACGGAAAATGGTCCACCATCCTTATAAATTGTTGAATTATCCTAGAATATCGCTGTCGTAAAAACGTAGAACGTTATGTTTCTCCGACGTAAAGATATGATAATCCAGATTCTATTGTTTTCTGATTATACAGCATAGAACTACAAATCCCATCAAAGTATTTGTCTCTTCCGTCATAAGATAATGACTATACCGTTAATTACGTACTAAATCCCAATGCGTATGCTTTCTCTTCCGTTCGATAATCTTGTTTTATATTTCTCACCCGTTCAACAATCTTGTGTTATATTTCTCTTCCGTTCGACAATCTTGTTTTATATTTTTCACCCGTTCAAAAATCAAGGTAAAAGTTTATCGTTTAATGTGAACCTGTCTCCTGCAACACGCTACACGAGAAGTCACTTTGCCTTCACGTCTACCTTCTGTACTATACAAATCTATTGCGCATGAGAGTGATGTTTTCCGTTTTTTAATTTCCAATAAAAGGCAAAATCTTTTTGCCTACAGAACTAGTTCTCGGATTAAATTACTAGATATATTGCGATATTTATGGGGATTTAACTATGGTTTACAGTTCACGTCTAGGGATACAAGATCTGGATTTCCCAGTAGAGTGACCGACAGGCTTCGTTCTTTCATAGTGACATTTCCTGAATTTACACGATTGAAACTCCCTTTTTTAATTTGATAGACTAAAAAGCAAGAAAAACGCGAGATTTAAGACAAACGCTTTTTTGTATTTTGAGAATATATCAAAATTATAATAATATACGAACATGTCCATGCATTATTGTTTTCATTTTTTCTATTTTCATATAGAACTTTTTAATAATATTGTTTTTGGTATATTATAATCTATACCTAATACTTAAAAGGTTCCCTCGTGATGTCCTATAACTTCTTTATAAGTCTGTATTACTTCTCTACTGCCCCTTTTTGACCCAATTAATATAATGCGTGGTGTGTTTTTTTCGAAATGTGCCGTTAACCCTGAACTTAGTTGAATTTATATATTATTTCTAGAGCTGAATTTAGAGATCTCTCGTCGTCACTTAGAAATAATGAGGAATCGTCTGTATATTGATGTCTCAAATATAAAATAATGATATCTGCTATAGTTTAGGAAATGAGGGTTGGGCAGGAGGTTTAAGGGATAGGGGTGGGTTTAACGAATGGAATGGGTAGGCAGGGGCGTAGCATAGCTTGTTTTCATCATACTCCTAATACGACGTGCAAAGCGCAGAGTGTGGGAGGGCTTAGGATTAGACGCACCTCTTCCACAAGCGGGTTCGGGGGTTCTCCCCGATACATTGTTTATCATTTTGGGACTAAAAGGGCGTTCTTACAAGCGATATTTGCCAGAAATATAAACATTTTATGCTGGCAAAAATGGTAACTTTCCACACTTACCCTTCCCCTCGCCCCTACCACATCATGCCCACTCCGATTTGTATTGCATGTTTAAACTGTTAAGGATTTTTATGCGGGTTCGAATCCCATTGAAAGCTTGACTTGTAAGTGAGGAAGTGTCGATTCTTACGGATGGCGGGAGGTGTACAGTACTGGTTCAACCCAGGAAAAGTGTGTAGTATGCCTCCACCACAAAAAAAAATCGACCGTCATATATAACCTTACATGTGTTAAAATTGACGTAAAACACCATACAAATAAACAAACCATTCACATCCATTAATCCTCCTGCCCATCGTCATCTCATCGTAATCCTCTTGCCAATCCCCAGACATAAATCCTCCTGGCCATCCCGCTCTTTAAATAGCCTGCCTATCCATTCCCTTAAATATACTGCCCATCCCATCCCTTAAATATTCGGTGCTTTGATTGTTATTATTGTATTATAATGATAATCACCAATTTCTTGCCAAGTCTCCCGGACACAATCATTTATGAATTGTCTCGCGAGATTTAGAATTATAAACGACACAGCTAAAAATAGCATGTGTCCACGATAATAAAAATAATTATCTCCGACACTGCTAAAAAAATAATGTGTCCACGATTTTCAGAATAATGATAATCGCACAGAAGCATCCGGGAATTTTGCGGGTTATAATATATCGGGAAGGTTACACGTGTGGGTTTTAATAAAAAAAAATCATAGGGAGGTTGTTATTATTTTGGAGAGATTATAATAATAATGTATGCGTGGGTTTTAATAAATGAAATCGTAGGGAGGTTGTTATTATTTTGATGGGATTATAATAATAATGTACGGTAATAATGATAATGTGACTGCAGAGATTTTAATATAATTATAACCTACCGACATCGTAGATAATAATTCAGTTCAACATATAGTGAAAAATAATTTTAATCGCAGGGTCCCCTGCGGCTTTCCATACCTGCGGCTTTCCATAATTGTGATTATATGAAATATAAAGATTGCGCTACAATCCCGTTTTCTTGATCCATTTCATGCTGAATAAAAAGGAAAAAACGTATTTCCATAGAGATTTAGTGCTGAACAAATGCCTTTGTTCTTTCCGCCCTTGTTTTATGGGAATAGTTATTAATTATAATTAAGTATGTGTTGATCTTGACATACGTTTGCATAACAACCGTGGTCGAGGTACATGTCTACCGTAAGACCATTTCACTGCGTATACGGGTTCAGATAAACTTTTGCAGATTAATTCATGAGAAATAAATGAATGAAATTTGATCGTTATGCAAAGACGAAACTTGTTTTTCCGCTACAGTTAAAAAACAAACATGTGAAGCATCAGTAGTGCGAACGCCGGATTGCGAATTCAACATTTTGACTAAAAACTCTTAAGTAAAAATGGGGAATATTTCAGGTTAAATACATGACAGAGTTATGGTCTTTGGCAAATAGTATTGTGTAATGATAATGGACATGTGTGCCAAGCTTCAAAGCTTTCAGACAATTCGTTTTGGAATAATGAGGTAAAACAAATAAAATAACCAAAAACGTCAAAACGCGTAATCGCTCTATTAGAAATGCATTTAACAACCTTCGGTAACTCAGCGATCAAGACTCGAATCATTTAGTTAGTGGTTAGTGTTTTAGGACTATGAGAGCTTCTCGTTGTTTATTCTGCAGTATTGTTTTGGCTGTAAACTAGCCTGCTACACAGTACATGTACTGGTTGATATTTTGATTAGTTAACCTATAATATAATATATATCTAATGTATGACTACTGGTTTAACAACTCTGGCGGAGTTGTCCTGTAATACGGTATTAACTGGTATATTATTACAATTTAACATGTAATATAATTATCTACTTTGTCAGTACTAGACTACTGGATAACGATTGTAAGAGCGCATGTTTGGTTAGCCTGTGGTACAGCACCAACTGGAGTATATGACCTCCGTATAAACAAGTCTGCTGATGAATGGTATGTGGACTATGCAAACTCTTATCCGTAGTTATTATATCATACAATATTAATTGCTTTAAGAATGTATTACGACTGGAAATATTAGTCTAGAGGCCACTTTAGCCTATCTGCTCTAGTTCAACATTTTGTGAGGAGCAAATTGTTTGGTATCATTGCAACGGTTACATCCTGGCCTTTTTCATGGTACCCGTGTTCAGCCATGATTGAGAAAATCGAGGTCAAATATCATGACCCTTTTTCATGTTTTTGTCTCGCCTTTTCGAAGAAAAAAAGAGACATAGGTGTTGCTTTTCCGGCGGCGGCGGCGGCGGCGGCGGCGGCGGCGGCGCCGTCAACATTCAAGTTTTGCGTTTAGGTCATTTTCTCACAAATTGTATGCACTAGACCTTTCAAACTTTACTTATAGTTGTATCATGGGGGTACATCGCAACGTGACAAAGCAAATGTGGAACTGACCTTGACCCTCTAAGCAAAGGGCAGATAACTTATTAATTTTTATGTTCAACTTTTGCGTTTAGGTCACTTTTTCACAAACTGTATGCACTAGACCTTTCAAACTTTGCTTATAGTTGTATCTTGGGTGGTACATGGCAACGTGACAAAGCAAATGTGGAAGTGACCTTGACCCTCCAAGCAAAGGGCAGATAACTTAATAATTTTTAGGTTCAACTTTTGCGTTTAGGTCACTTTTCACAAACTGTATGCATTAGACCTTTAAAACTTTGCTTATAGTTGTATCTTGAGTGGTACATCGCAACGTGACAAAGCAAATGTGGAAGTGACCTTGACCCTCCAAGCAAGGGCAGATAACCTTATAATTTTTACCTTCAACTTTGGCTTTTGGGTCACTTTTTCACAGACTGTATGCACTAAGACCTTTCAAACTTTGCTTATAGTTGTATCTTGAGTGGTACATTGCAACGTGACAAAGCAAATGTGGATGTGACCTTCACCATCCAAGCAAAGGGCAGAAAACTTTATTTACATCACTTTCTCATGAACTAGAATTATGCACTAGATGTTTTAAACCTAATTTATAGCTTAATCTTTCGAAGAAAACATATTCTATTTTGACATAGTTGTGTCTTCGGTAGTGCATCTTTTTTTTTGGATGCCTGGATTTCATCTATGACCTTGACCTACTTTTTGGAGCTGATGCTTTTTAGCTCTACTGGCTAAAGGCCTTCATTTTTCATCCGATCTTTACCAAACTTTACCAGATTGTTAATATCAAGAAAAGCTCGCATAAGTTCGAAAACCAGCCAGATCGGACCAATAACAGCGGAGTTATGGCCCTTGATTTAGTTAAAAATGCTATATATTGCCTCGTTAATACGATAGGGCTTTCAATTTTTATCTGATCTTTACCAAACTTTTCCAGATGTTGAGCCTTTTTTTTATTATAAGTATATATATTTTGATTTTTTAATTATTTTTTTAATAGATATATATTTATTGATTTTTATTATTTTATTGATTTTTTTTTGATTTTTTTTGTTTGTTTTTTTTTTTGTTTTTTGATTATTTTTTTGTAACTTTATTTATTGATTGTTTTTTTTTTTATTGTTTTGTTATTTTGTTATATTATTTTTTTAATTTTCTTATTTCATTATTTTTTTGTCATACTTTTTTGTTAGGTGTTAACGCCGTGTTAGCATTGCTGTGCCTATTGCATTTTGTTCCTGTTCGTTGATTTTTGATGGAGTTACGGCCCCTTGACATTTTTTTTTTTAATTTCTTGTTGGCGCTACTCCTCCTAAACGCCTTGTTGGATTTCAATGAAACTTGGCAGGAAGCATCGGTAAGATGTCTAGTTGTGCATATCACGCTTTTGTTTCAGTTTGCTGATTTATGACGGAGTTATGGCACTTTGACAATTTTACTTTAAATTTATTGTCGGCACTACTCCTCCTAAACGGCTTGTTTGATTTCTACAAAATTTGGCAGGAAGCCTCAGTTTGAAGTCTAGTTGTACAAATCATGGTATATCAATGAAATTTTGGACAAGTTCGAAAACCAGCTATATCTAGTTAGTAACGACAGGTTATGGCCCTTGATTTGTTGAAAAATGCTATATTGTATTTTCCTTTGTTAAATCTGTAGTTACTTCATTTTTTATCTGATCTTTACCATATTTGTTTAGAATGTTGGTCGGTACCATCTCTGGTGGCAAATTCTAGCGAGTTGTTTTTTTTCGAAATCTATGATACCTAACACGATATATTCACCTTGATAGACTTCTGAGAGCGGTAGCTTATGCCCAGATTTGGGGCAAAACAGTTAAAAATTAAACAAATATCGCTGAAAACTGGAGATTATTTAAAAAACAAACATTTGATGATATTAAATTATTCTAAATACTTTATTTTATAGTAAACACAAGGTTTGTAGCGATTGCTTTATTGTTTACTACAATATTTTGTGCGAAAACTTTGGATTTTTATCAAAAAATCAATAAAAACTGCAATAATTTTATATATAAAAAAATTAGACTGCTGTATTTATGAAACATATTTTGGTTTTGATATAAAATGTAACGAATCTTCTTACACTTTCCACCAGTTATCTTGTAGGATCTTTATTTCGAACACAATTTTGTGTCAAAATTTCCAACGATAACTCATATTGCTGAAAACTGAAGTTCATTTGCAAAAATCATAATATGGTCTTTGATGAAGGATGCTTTTATTATTAATTTGTTTCAAAGTATTTGGCTTACAAGATGTTCACATTTTCTAAGTATCGAGTTTCGAGTAGAGAAACTCGAGTTTCGAGTGGAGAATATCGAGTTTCGAGTAGAGAAACTCGAGTTTCGAGTAGAGAAACTCGAGTTTCGAGTGGAGAATATCGAGTTTCGAGGGGAGAATATCGAGTTTCGAGTAGAGAAAATGGAGTTTCGAGTAGAGAAAATCGAGTTTCGAGTGGATAATATCGAGTTTCGAGTAGACAATATCGAGTTTCGAGTAGAGAAAATCTAAGTTTGAAAATTACCAACAGGAAACAGTCAAATATGAGCAGCAATGGTGTTGTAGAGGCAGCAGAGTTGTATCCACGTATTTCATCTTTATATTATAATCACATCTGTCTTATTAATACCCTTACATAAGCCCTTGTAACAGTAACATCAAGTTTCCAAGTTTATTTTGTACAGTAAATCAAAACTGATGACTCGTGATCTTACTTCACGGGACAAAAAAAAAAGATTGATTTCAATGATCGTTTGGGGTTGACAATTGACTCTTGATAATTAAAGGTCGAGATTTGTTCTTCTGAGAAACTACGATTCACAGAATCATTTACTTATTTATAATATATATATATATATATATATATATATATATATATATATATATATATATAAGCTATCGGCATGTGGTTACATTTCTGCAGAACATACTGATCAGACCGGACATTTCAGTTCTGCCAGATGTTGGATACACATACATAATATATATAATTATGTACTTCAATAGAATCCTTTAAAATTAATATTCCTGAATTAATTTACAAAGTAGCGTTTACTATTATTAGTCCACTATACGTTGATTTACTCTCCGTCTGTCTGTCCCTCTGTCTGTATGTCCGCAAAAACTGGATTGTGATTGTCTCCACACATTTTTATGAAATGTGCCCGTTTTTTGTTCCATTTAAATTGTTCTTGTTCTACATGTATCTTCGATAACTGCATTATGTGATTCTTGATTAACGGCTTCAGGTATTTTTTATGAAATGTCCCATGTGCATTAAGGTAAAAAAACAACATCGTCAAACGCCCGCCGTTTCATTTTTGTAGACCTAATACCTTGAATGGAAAATAATTCAAAGAAATAAAAAGCGGAGCGCTAAGGACCTTTATCAGATTATTCATCGTGTCATGTTGAAGAATTTAGATGTGTAGAGTTTTCACATTTTCTAAGTATCGAGTTTCGAGTAGAGAATATCGAGTTACGAGTAGAGAAAATCGAGTTTCGAGTAGAGAATATTGAGTATTGAGTAGAGAATATCGAGTTTCGAGTGGAGAATATCGAGTTTCGAGTAGACAATATCGAGTTTTAAGTAGAGATAATCGAGTTTCGAGTAGACAATATTGAGTTTCGAGTAGAGAAAATTGAGTTTCGAGTGGAGAATATCGAGTTTCGAGTGGAGAATATCGAATTTCGAATAGAGAATATCGAGTTTGAAGTAGAGAAAATCGAGTTTCGAGTAGACAATATCGGGTTGGATGCCTCTACTGCAACCATCTGCCTAACGGTGACCTTGACCTTTAAGGCACTGACATGATTCTTTCACAAGACACGCCTTCTCGTTGTGTGATGAACGTTTGTGTGAAGTTTGATGCAATTCCCTTCAGTAGTTTTGGACTAACGGCTGACATGAAAAAAAGACCTTTGAACTCCAACTGTGACCTTGACCTTTGAGGCACTGACATGATTCTTACGCGCGACACACCTTCTCAATGTGATGAACATTTGGATGAACTTTGACGAAACTCCCTTCTGTAGTTTCGAAGTAATGGTTGAGACATGATTTCTTTTTACGTTTTACCTTTGACCTCTAACTGTGTGACCTTGACCTTTGAGGCACTGAAATTATTCTTGCCCGCGACACACTTTCTGTTTGTGATGTACAGTTGTGTGAAGTTTGACGCAACTCACTTCAGTAGTTGCCAAGTAATGGCTGCGATATGATATTTTTTTACGATTTTTTACCTTTGACCTACAACTGTGACCTTGACCTTTGAGGCACTGACATGATTTTTGGACGCGACCCACCTGCTCAATGTGATGAATCGGATGTTGTCGCGCGCGTGATTTTTATCTTTACCCATAAAGATGAGACTGTCCATCCCCCATGTAAAACGTGGACAGCCTTATCCGGTATGCAAGACAACGTGATCCTAAAGCGTCTGCGCTACGCAGACGACACAATAAAATGCATGCTGCTGTTTTTGTTGTATGAAAAAAAAATAACGGCACGCCGCGAGATTGAAGAAAATCAATATTGATTTTTGTCCCTTTAAATAGTGTACTTCATTCACAAAAGAGTTCAAAAGAGCATGCGGATTAGTATTGACTTTACTTCTTTCACTGTTAAAATACTAATGACTAATGTATTCAACAGATAAATTTTAATATATAATTACCGTATTCCTCACCATTCTTACAATGATTTGTTTTCTCAAAACTCGATTTTCTCTACTCGAGACTCGATTTTCTCTAATCGAGACTCAATTTTCACTACTCGAAACTCGATAATTTTAACTCGGAACTCGATTTTCTCTACTCGAAACTCGACTTTTCCTACTCGATACTCGATTTTCTCTACTCGAAACTCAATTTTCTCTACTCGAAACTCGACACTCGAAGAAAAGAATTCCTCGGCTTACAATAAGTTCTAGTTTCATAAGCAAGCCACAAAAGTAAGCGAAAAACTTTCATTCTATGAAAAAATCGCTGAAAACTGGATTCTTTTCGGAGGGAAAAACACATGCTATAAAGAAGTCGATATATATGTTATGCACAAAATCAGAATATGGACAATTCGGAATTGCTCTGCGCAAAGTGAAATTTTTTAAAATGCGCGGCATTATCTGAATTCTCAAAATGCGCGGTTCAATTCCGGAATCGTCTGTGCGCAGAGTAGGAATTTGGACAAAGTAGGAATATTTTTTCTAGTTGTTAATTATTATGTTCTATGTCGTCTACGCCTCCGACGAACATAAAACATTTATCTTCCTAAGTATTTTGCATACATGCAAACGCCAGTAACTCCCCGACCACCACGTGAAGTAATTGAACAAACCCCACAAAATACCACTTGAATGTTACCTTACTTCACGTAATGGTCGAAGATACATACCGTTCACATAAGAACAAACACAACACATAGCTGGGAGTGAGCCTATAGCCTTAGAGATCTTTATTAAAAAAACTTAACAAGTAATGGCGAAGTAATGCCTAGAGTGGAAAACAAAGAAAGCAAAATGCAGTTAAATGTTCAATAAAAACGAGTCCGGTGCGACAAACTTTCCGTGTACGCATTAATTGCGTTGATTTGTCCTAAACCATTAACACTGTCGATTTACACAAAAAAAATACTAAAAAGAGTTTACGGAATTAATCCTTGCAATCCTTACACAACCATCCAGAATATGTTCACTGTCCAGTATATGTACATACACAAGTGTCAGCGCACCGGTCGTTTCCGAGGTTATCATAATATATGTAAACTGCACATGACCAGACTCTGAAAAATAACTAAAAGTATTTCATTATCTTCTTCAAAACTTGTTATGAAATAACTTTAAAATAATTCTCAAACTTGATTTTACGTTAGCAGCCATCCAAATCGGTCATACGGTTTAAGTAATCAATATTAAATATTAAGCACCACTATGCTCCACATATTCTAATCTAATTGTGGTAATACATATCAAATGTACACAAATTAATGGAAAATAAACAGTTTATTCTTCCAAAAAGAAAAACAAACCCAATATCGAAAAGTAATAATAACTACAAAAGAACTATAAGGTCCTTCGACCATCGTAATTAGAGAACCTATATATATAGGTGCTATTTATACAAAATAATATTATACTTAAGTATATGTACAGTACAGTGGGTGGGTGGGCGGGCTAGTATGGCACTACACGGCCGATCTCTAGCGAAGGCTTAGCTCGAATGACCAACGCCCAGCGTAATTCTAAAAATAACTATACACGAATCAACTCATACAACCACTTCCAAAACCGGTTATCTATTAATAATAATATGCTAACCACAGGCGTTCGAGTCATACAACTAAAAGAAAAACAACAAAAAAATAAATAAACTACAACAACAAAAAACGAACAATAACTCATGTATCAAAATACAAACGAAGATAAATTACATTATGTTCTATGTCGTCTACGCCTCCGACGAACATAAAACATTTATCTTCTTAAGTATTTTGCATACATGCAAACGCCAGTAACTCCCCGACCACCACGTGAAGTAATTGAACAAACCCCACAAAATACCACTTGAATTTTACCTTACTTCACGTAATGGTCGAAGACACATACCGTTCACATAAGAACAAACACAACACATAGCTGGGATTGAGCCTACAGCCTTAGAGATCGCCACAAAGAACGGGCAATTACAATGTTTATAAACGGAATACGGAAACCGTTATTTAAGCCAAATTAAAAGAACGCTGAAACCGTACTCAACGCGTTTACAACTTGAGATTTAAAGTCATAGACTTTTTATCTGAAATACTTTCGTGAATGTACCTGTCTTTTGATGACTGACTTTTCCACCGCCCATGTTTAAGTATGAGTCGGTCTTGGACCCCTGCCGCAGCGGCTGAAGAAGCACCCCCCGATCGTAGAGAATGCAAACCGAAAGAAGACTTGGTGTACCCCATTTCTTCCAATTTTTTCAAAAGAATTTGTCTAGCTCTACCATAGGAAAACTTTCCCGTTTTCCTCAATTTGAAACCGTGTTTCGTTTTTGAAATAGATCTAAAAATGAATTCTTTTGAATCTTCATGGATACCTGCTGCTTTAAGATACCTTTTAAAACAAATCAAAGGACACGTTATGTCACTCGAACTCGCTAAAGTTACTCGCGTTCCATCCCTATATTTGTCGGTGGTCTTACTAACTTCGATAAAAATTTCTAATCTATCTTCGAAAAAATATATGTCTGATCTTTTTATATTTGCTAGTTCGGCGTATCGCAGAAAACCTGTAAAGCCTAAAACGCAGAGCGTACTAAATCTTAGGTTTGCTAATTCACTTTGCTCGTTACCATATAAACGAACAATTTTGTTTAACATTTCAACTGTGAAGGGTTCTTTCGGAATGGCTGCTTTGGCAAAAGTCCTTTTAGCGCTCTCTACCATCCGCCTGACTAAGTTCATTTTGCATGGATCGTTCATATCCGCTATATTGTGAGCCCAGCTTATAGAAAATAGAACAGAGTTTAACTTAGAAACGGAAACTTTGCTTTCTATCAAATGGGCAATAAAAATTGCTAATTGTTTATGATCCCTGGTAAAACCGTAAATTTATACTTTTTACACCATTTATTCCAAACTTTAAAACCACAAGAATAGTTTTTGTAAGTGTTAGCAGCTATAGATTTTATTAGAATGTCTGGAATTTTTTTAATTAAATAGTTTAGTTCTGTGTTTGTTCTCGAAGATCCAAATTGTAATGGTCCCGTGGCGAAACTTATCAAATCTGTGAAATGTAAACAAAATAAAAGAATACGTTAGAATTGTAATCGGGAAAACAATAACATTTTCGTATTAATAGGATGGTTATATTTTGTTACAATGCTCGTTTAAATAAACAACTAGAGTTGCTTCATAACAAAATTGTTCTGCCTTAAAAAGGGGACAGAACGTACATGTCACGAATTTGAATCGAACTTTTAATTTTGAATAGAATGCTTGAAAAACTGATGAAATCATACAATTCTTCAACAATTTTTAAACTTCAAATGCAACGCCCAATTGTAACAACATATTTTTTAAAAAACTAAAAAAAAATAATATATAAACTAGAGTAATAAGAATGTGTAGATTTACTCGAAAACAATACTAGATACTTATCTATGTGCTATCTAAATCGGCATCAGACTCAACAAAAATTAATACTAAAGTGATCAATGTAATATCACTTTTCACTCAAGACTGTCTTGAGGATCGGCGCCAGGCGCACTCAGCACCTAATTAAGTGTAAACAGCAATTTTGCAAGCACAATACTCTATGCTTAAAGACGGATCTCAAAATCTTCAATAACCATACGGTAGGCCATTAAGCAAATTAGGCACAGTAGGAGTGGCTTATCCACTGGTCAGTTTGTGCTGTTTGTAAACATAAACACATGTGGTATGGTAGAGCAATAAACTTCAGTGTGGTGAATTATGTAAACCAGAGATAAAGATGAAGAGATAATCATTCTAAACAATTATCTATTACCTATCAATAAGTGGAATTATAAACTTAGTAGTGTGTCCCTATTTAACTCCAATAAAACAAATAATCACAACTTTTTTTCCACAAATAACTCAAATTTTATAGAATTTCTTTTGTATACATTTATAAAGTGTTCACCAGGGTTTGTTCAGGCAATAATCTATTAATTAAGTTTCAAAATTATTTCTGGTATCTGTTTTAATTTTTGTTAATATATAAGCATTGTTTGCATTGTTGAGAAACAAAAAAAACACTTGCAGTTTCAGAAGAGCAACTTGAGACATTAATTTAAAGGATAACCTCAATCTCAAATACATAATTTATGTAGCTCCTAGAACAAGAAACTGTGGATTAAAAACAGAAAAATAAGGCATTTGGAATGACAAATGCTTCCGGAGTTATGTATGACATAGAAGGGATATATAATGCCAACGTGTGTTTTAGAAATGGTCAGCCAATGGTCCCCAAATTTACCAAGTGTTCCCAGCATGGGTCATTCATGGGAATAATTGAGTCAGGACACATGCACATGAGATTTTATAATCTCTGTACACATAATATTTATGAAAAAATAATATAACTTTCATAATATCTAAGGTCATGCCTCATGAAGTTACTTCGTAAGATGTCAGTGTGCTGTACATCTAAACACTGTAGTATTTGTAGTAGTATTTTATTCCCCGCCATATGTCAGCTGAAAGAAAATCTCCAGCATCTCAACTCTAGTTGGCTGGCAGACAGGTCATGACCTTTCATCAACTGTCAATCACCAGTGGTGGAAAATTTGAATTTTACAACAGTTTTCAAAAAAGAATTTTTAGATATAACACTCACAAATGTCACAGTGCTTTCAAATTCACAAGGAATATTCATCAAACATTCAAGAACATTCATGCCAAGTTTCAACAAAATGTGTGGGGTAGGTCTATTAAAACTTTGAAAAAAATCCCCACTGGTGCTTTGCTTGAAGACAGCTTAGAGTGGTCAGTGATAGTAGCCATTTTTCAGTGTGCCCAGCTTTTACAGTGTGACCCCGGCCTTTAACTGCGCATTATCACATTCCGCCCCGTACTATAATGGGGACTGCGCCGAAAGCGACATTTAGATTGACTTCAGTTACGCAATAACAATACCACTATACATATTTGTGCCATATCCCATTCCCCACGAGGGACTTACATCAGACAACACTTTAATATAAGTAATCGTCTAATCCAAGAAAATGAAACGCATTATATATTTATGTAATATCACATTCCGCCCAAGGCCCAACAACATTTAATAAAATGTGAATAAGCTGTCATAAAGCAAAGAAAATACCCAATGCCTATTTGTGCAATATCTCTTATTTTGTACCGCGCTATAGGCAGAACAACTTAAACTATATAGGCAAACGGCCGTTAACGCTAGAACGAACTGTGCATATGTATGTACGCAACTACCAACTAACTGTAACTCTGCGTTCGGTAACTTAGATACATTTCGGTATCATTCACTGGATTACTCCCCTAACCTAGGCTCTATCCTTATAGCCAAAACTTCGTTCTTGAATTTGTTTGATCCAAACAGGGATTCCTTGTTTCTCCCATGAACAAAAAAACCTTGGCCCCGATTAAATTCGAGCACCTCTGCTAAGTGTTTAAAACATACACCTTCTACGTCGAACAAAAAAGGCCAAAAGGGAGCAGATGGCCATTTCGGAACGACCAACGTACCTACAGCATTGCACGCCAATATATGTTTTAAACATTGTATGACCAAATATATAGGGGGAACCAACCAATTGTTCTCATCTGACCAATTTTGCGAGAATGCATCCACGGCTTCGGAACATTGGTTCCATACTTTTGAATTGAATCGTACAATCTTTTTATTTTCTTGATTTGCAAATCTGTCCACTATGAGGGCCCCATTTTCCGTCCAAAAAGTTGAAGAATTTATCGGAAACCCCACAGTCATCATAATCAACCGTCTTGCTTAATGCATCCGCGATTTGGTTTTTCTCTCTCGGAATCCAGTGAATATTTAAAGAAATATTCTTCGAAACGCATAAATTATAAATAATAATAGCTTGCTGCTGTAACTCGGAAACAGAACTACCCGATTGAATGATTCTACAACAGTTTTGTGAATCGGTAAACCAATTTATAGACTTGTTTTCCATTAAAGTACTATACGCACTAAGTGAAACAGCTTTTATCTCCCTAAAAGTAGAACTTTTTCTGGCATCGTCCGCATTCCAATAACTGTGAAACACAGAATTTGCCATTTTTACTGAATATGCTGCTGCTGCTGCACTGTCACTCGCATCGCTAAATCAGTATGTTCAGGGACTGAATAAGTGGACAAATATTTATTATTCAAGCTGCGTAGAGATTTCTTCCAGAAGAATATCTCCTCGATACACCTGTTATCATGTGCTACGAACAAACTAGCATCCCAGTAATTTCTAGATTCTATGGCTTGATATAGAAATCGGGTCATTAACCTAGCCACATTACCAGTAACTGCCTGCATGGATATAATTTTACCCGTCAAAGTTGCTAAATCCCTGGCAGACACGTACGGGAGCTTTCCAAGCGTATACTCTATCTGAGATATAGTATCGACGATGTGTCTTTCTGGAATACAAATGGAATATTCCTCCCCATCCCACCAAATACCAGTCCATTCTAACCTCGCCTGGGGTGTCCAAATTGATTTTTCTTCGTTCGAAATCAACCCTGCTGATTCCAGCTATTGTTTTACGAAAAGGGAATCTTTCAGACTTCTATCATAATTTTTGTTTAAACCCAAACCGTCGTCTAAAAACAAAACAATTTATATATCATTTGTTCTCCAATATTTAACCGTGACTCCAAGGCATTTAGTAAACAAGAAAGGGGCTGAACAGAGTCCAATCGGGAGAACTGTAAAGCAATAAAACTTGCCCTCAAATTGAAAACCCAAAAACGTTCTATGACCTGTAAAGATATCGAAATGATGATATCCGCTTTTTAAATCAAATTTAAATAGAAAAGATCCTTTTTCGAAATAATTGAACGCGACTCGCCAATCTTCAAACTTAATTTTCTCTTTCCAAACACATTTATTCGGAATACTCAGATCCAAAATTAACCTCTTTTTTCCCTGTTTATTTGTAGCGACTGACAGTGAGTTCACTAATAAAGGTTTAAATGGAACCTCAACAACACAACCTTTCAGTACCAAATCTGAAACTGCTTCTTTAACAAATGGTTCGTTTATGATGGCGGATTTATTATTTTTAGAAAAGGAGGACTGGGGCGTTTCGTAAAAAGTAATTTTATAACCATTTTCGATTATGCCCAGAACAAAATCAGGGGCGTTAATTTGTTTCCTAAATGAAACATGTTTTTTCAAACTGCCTTTAACAGATTTGTCTAAAACAACCCCACTTCCGTGAACAAAGCATTGTTCTTCGAACTCAAAAAACTGTTTACAGAACAAATCTGCATTACATAAATACGAATCAGAATAAAGAAAATACTTATCATCATCATTCTTGTTTTGTCCTGGGCTGGGGCTGTGTCCCTCTGTGGAATGAGCGCCAATGTCCAAATTCTCCGCATTGAAAACACCTATCTGAGGGCTGGGCGATTCTTTGGGGTCGAAAACGAAAATCTCGAAAGACGTTTCATTCACGGGAAAAGCCAGGGTCTTGTTGAGACGATCCGGGGAATGCGTTGGTAGGGAATGGCTGGGTAGCCGTTGCTGCTGTTCTGTGGTATTGTACAGTAGATTGAGTGACAGGAATGGTATAAGGCAGAGCATTTTGCCTATAACTGGTAGTGGACGTTTTCTTCCTTTTAAGAGCTCTGTACTCTGCCGACCGGATGCGCTTTCGATCATCCGAATCGCTGGCAACATCGTCGCCTTCGTACTCTTTCACTGTATCCCAACCCCCGGGGGACTTGTCTGCAATGCGAATAAGTTTATTTCTGCATATCAGAAATAAAAATGGCCGCTGCTTTTTCCAAATGTTTGCAATTCTTAAGTTTGGTATTCTTCTGGGCCAGATTTATCAATTCTAAAACTTCAGAATTACACTGATGTTGTATTCTATTTGACTTGTTTTTTAAATCAAAAGTCTCCGCCTTAACTTTGCTATGTTGTCTACCACAGCTGGTCACGTTTTCATCGATAATTTCTTGCTTCAAACTTGCAAATTTGTTATCGAAATAGTTTCTAATTAAATCGAACGTTTCACCCGCATCTATGCCCCCGGGAGATTTACCCTGCAAGTCTCTGCGCAAACTGTTGTCGTTCAATTTTTCCTCTGAGTTGGACATCTCAAATATTTGGCTAGTATGGCACTACACGTCCGATCTCTAGCGAAGGCTTAGCTCGAATGACCAACGCCCAGCGTAATTCTAAAAATAACTATACACGAGTCAACTCATACAACCACTTCCAAAACCGGTTATCTATTAATAATAATATGCTAACCACAGGCGTTCGAGTCATACAACTAAAGGAAAAACAACAAAAAATAAATAAACTACAACAAAAAACAA
Source organism: Cyrtodaria siliqua (assembly GCA_037043455.1). NCBI lineage: Eukaryota > Metazoa > Mollusca > Bivalvia > Adapedonta > Hiatellidae > Cyrtodaria > Cyrtodaria siliqua. The sequence goes on from JAWPHD010009986.1 coordinate 62,746, forward strand.
AAAACAATAAATCATGTATTAAAATACAAACGAAGATAAATTATATAATACTGACGGCAAAGGCCTTCATTAATGCTTAAAGAACTTGTGGCTCAAACCTAAAATAAAAGCAATAACGTATATTGAAAGTGCACGTATACGCGTGATGCAACGTTTGTTTATTTTCTCATTTTCTATCAAATGTATATTAATATCCATTATTTATTAAATATCATTCAAATATGCAAAAATTGGCACACATGTTCGTTGTCATTACACACTGTGATATGACAAGAACTATAATGCTGTCATGTATTTCACTTTAATTATCCCGCTCAAATTGCATATGAAATTAGAAATAAATAGATTTCAAAACACTATATTCCGTTTCAAATCCCAACACAAATGCGTACTTTGCACAAAACATTCTACATTAGACACTTGGTGCATATTTTATATCGATTAACCCCTCGCCCAATTCCGAAATAGTCATACGCAATTCCGGCATCGTCGGGCATTCTAAAGATTCTTACTTTGCACATAGCAGTTCCGGAACCGTCCATATTCTCACATTTCGAATAGCAAATACACTAAACAAAATTCCTAATCACTCACTTTTGTATCTTAACTAATTTTCTTATTTTAAATATATCTTAGAATAGTTGTGTGATAAGTATTATGTGTTGACCCATAGTTTGTAAACTATTAATTGTTTGTTTAAATTGTTACATATTTTGAGAGTTAACCTGCTTTTATATGAAAACATGAAACGTGTGATAAAACACATAACTGGAACGGAAGCCCGCTTATTAAGATATAAACTGCTTAAAACACTGGTAGGAAATAATAAAAAAAAAAATGACCCATTTACTACAGATGTTCCTCTATAATAAAATGAAACATGGTTAATCCTAAATACCTCCTTTAAACTGAATATCATTTGAAATTCAAATAACTATAACTCAGCGTTAAAATTAAATATTTCCAAAATGTCTTTTTGCAAACACATATGTAGTGGTAATGCTAGTAATGATGTCAAAATCATTTTAGTTGGCATATTTAGAATTCGGATCTTCGGAAGCTGCACTAATTCGAAGTATTTAACAAAATCCAAAACAAAATTTAGAGTTTGCTTCAGTGACATTGGAAAAAGTGCAGTTAGAACATGTGTTTGTAAAGCATTGCCTGGAGTGCGTGTATTTGGGTGTGGTAATGGATTGAATCTAATCAAAATGGAACCAGTATAACAATAACTATTTCAGAAGCTAGTTAAACATTGGACACTGACAACTGAAACTGTTGAAAAAAAACATTAGAAGAGTTCGCTTGCCGAATGTATGGTTCAAAGGTACGTCAGACAACTGATGTAAATGAATATAGGGACCAACTATTTTGTGCAATGGGAGGGGATATTGATTCATCACAGATACCACCACACTGTAAGACTTGTTTAAAGGGACACAAATTGTGTTTGCACATTACTTACTGTTAATTGTATTACACCAATAATATATTAAATCTATGGTAGAATGATAAAAACAAATTGAAAATTCGTTTTTTATTTATTTATATGCAAGCAGTATAACAGTCAATGTGATATTAGATTAATAAATCGAGATCCTTTTAATGCCTGATAATACCTTCAAGATTGCCGTTTATCCCTTTAACAAAACATTGTGAACGAGCCAGTTGTCAAGCTACTGTCTGGATAAGATGCTTGGACGCCACACAGGATATTATGGGTGGAAACAAACTGAAGATGTCGAATTCGAAATAGTCCTGCAGCTTGTGATGCCGTTTTAGATTTACGTTCTTGCATGCGCACATGACAATGTAACCTGCCGAGTTGTGATTGCTAAGCAAATGTGGCATGATGTGTACAGTCACGTGCAAACACATTACATGTGATAATCAAGCAAGCATTGATGATTCTGATGACCTATGGATATTGATGACGTTGAAATGGAAGATATGACGACTAAAGTGAAGCGACAGTAACATGTTTGTGTCTTATATCCAGTTTTAATTCAATATAGTATCATGGTATTTAAACAATACTACAACTTGTGAATTATACTAATCGTGTGTGGAAACTCCCGAATAAGCCATAGTTAATAGTATGACTAGCATCACCATCCGATTTCTAATTTAAGGCTAACATCATACTAATCGTGTAGAACTATTGACATCTATTTATAATAATTATAAACAAATCACCAGCTATCGTAGAAGGTATGAAATAATTGTGTAAGTAATGAATATTTTTGATTGCATTGCAGACTCGTATTAATAATTGTGTAGCAAGTTACATTTTTGTATGGTATATAATTAATGAAGTAGTGTCTTTTGTTTGATTATTTTGGGCCACAGTCAACCAAAAGCACCATTAGAAACAAACAACAATTTTAAATATGACTAAAAGGCAAGACACGACATCACAAACATTAAAGTGTTGGCAATAGGGCTACCGCGGTCAGTGGCAAAAAGAACCGCTGAACCAGGTTCAAGGGTGTACCAAACCTCACACTTACGTTATTGTCATCCCAATAACACGAGACAGTGTAAATTAAGATATCCCCGTCAGGTTATATTATCTAACAAACAATGCAGCATTAATAGGCAGTAAAAGTACAAATCATAAATGATCATGTATATATGAATATGAAAAATCAAAAGCCTAGAAAGCTACAAAGCAAGTACTCAATGACCTGGCAGAAGCCAGAGCAACAAGAGAACAACCCATTAAAGATACGACAAGACAATATTTATGACAAACATCAGACGCTACCATCCTATGAGGATTTATCATAGGATCCACACTCTGTCCTGTCAAAGAGGAAAGCATAGCGGCGAACTGTAAATGGGTCAACCACTAAACATGCTTTAATTAAGTTGCAAAATGAATAGTATGAAAGTTAACTGTATACCTCATTGTAATATGTTCATATTTGCATTTACATGTTTACACTCGCCAGTTGCCGGGCATGTGTTTACCTTCATATACAGAGTAAGTTTTATTACCATATCATCCCTTATTTGTGAATAGTGTTACCTTTACATTTTAGACTAATGTTTTATTATTGACCATTTCATTTCCAAAGGTTTTCGCGCACAATATGACATAATGTATCGACAAGCTGTAAAACATCATCTTTGTTCGACCTAACCTTTTTTCTAACGGGAACGGGAATCTCAGCAATTTACACCCCCAGATAATCAAGTTTGAAAAAGGATCTGTTGCCTTTACAAGCGTGTATTTAATTTGACCTAGTGACCTAGTTTTTATTCGACAAGATCCGTTTTCAAAATGAAGCAACATCTCACTGATGTAAATATGGTGAAAAACAAAGCAAAAAGAAGGCCCTATCTTCTTAACAAGGTTACCGTTAACGGTCGAAGAACGGACAACAGACGGAATACGGACAATGCACCATCACAGAAGTTCCCACGGTCTATCGGACAAGCAGAGCTAATAACTGAGTATTTAATAAAGCATCTAATATATTCTGTTCTGTTAAATCATGTTCGCAAATGGCATTTATGAACTCGTTACTTCGTTTGAAATTAGATTCGTTTGATCAAACATCAATCGCTTTATTAGAAATACACGTAACAACCTTCGGTAACTCACCGATCAATACTCGAATCATTTAGTTAGTGGTAGAGAAACAGTATTACCGTAACTATTTTAGGACTATGAGAGCTTCTTGCTGTTTATTCTGCAGTATAGTTTTAGCTGCTACACAGTACATGTACTGGTTGATATTTTGATTCGTTAACCCATAATATAATAAATATCCAATGTAAGACTACTGGTATAACAACTCTGGCGGAGTTGTCCTGTAATAAAGTATTAACTGGTATATTAATGCAATTTAACATCTACTTTGTCAGTACTAGACTACTGGATAACGATTGTAAGAGCGCATGTTTGTTAGCCTGTGGTACAGCACCAACTCGAGTATATGAACTCTGTCAACAAGTCTGTGCTAATGAATGATATATAGACTATGCAAACTCTTATCCTTAGTTATTATATCATACAATATTCATTGGTTTAAGAATGTATTACGACTTATTGACTGGTCCAGATGTAATTAATCTGTTAATGAGTTATATTGTATTGAACATCTACATATATAAACCGCACGTTTAGGCCAATGTTTATTATTCACTTTACGAGCCCTCCTGCGATAAATTGAAATTGGGAATTGTCATTTTACTAAAGGGAATCTGAGAGTTTATATTCTTATTCTGCTTCCTCACAGACTTTGAAAGAGCATTTTGTTCTCTTTCCCTTTCCGACAGTCTTTTTATATATTTCTTTTCCTCCTGCTACGGTATTTCTCTACCTTAATGGATCGTGAGGTGAATAATCAAAACATAAAGGCCTTAGTAAGAAATCCTAATGCTGGGAAACATTATAACTTTTATTACACATATGAACTAACAGATTGATGGTAATTTGCATTGTTTTCTATTATATTTTATATTTAATTCATAAGATCAAGTGACTCTGTGAGGTAAATATGTAATCAATGTTATGGAACCCCGCTAATTGACTGGACTGTGATCAGCACTTTAGGTTAATAAATGATGGTACGGTATTTGACTGTTATTACCATACATGGTACTTACCAATAACCACCAGTATATGCTGGAGGCAATAAATAAAATATATAAATATACACAATAAACTTGAAACTCCTCAATAAATACACCCCGGATATAACTTGAATAAAGCTACAAGAATCCTCAAAGACAAATACTGACTGAAATGTTGGTCTTAAACGTATTCTAGTATTTGAGCCAGTGAAGTAAATGGTGACACATATATAATTATTCCATTAACTTAATGTTACAACTAATCCTTTGTCTCCTTGGATTTCGTTTCGGCAAGGATCAATGCAAAGGATATACATATACTATTAAACATGAACCTTCGTGTATTCTATCGTCAAAATATGCTAAACAAAACATGAAAAGGAAAATGTTTTGATTACAGAAACATAAACATACATGAATTGAATGGAACTGAATTGAGGTTTTAAGGCGCACCAAAACATGAAAGGTTATATGGCGCCTAACAGGAATGAACATGCCAGGCTCATCCTCCATGTACATCGCAGAGTTGCTGCACATTCTATTGTAGACACTCCATTTACGCTGGAGCCACGTTATAGATTTTCTGCCACTGCTCTAGTGATATTAGCGAGATGGCACGTGAAACAATGCAGGGGTCATGATGAAGACCTTTAATGAGCATGAACGAAAAATGATAAAATGAACATGAATTTGGGGGGTTGAGGGGATGGGTGTTTTACCTCTCTGCCTTCCCCTCCAACGGGATCTGCGGTGGCCCTATTATTTGCCCCGTAACCAAACGGGGCCCCCCGGAACCACACGGGGCAAACATACATGAAAAGAATGTTCTAAAATGTGTATAGAGCAATACACCTTATATGTACACTATTTTTAGAAAAGATATACGTATTCTGACTATCTTTCCTCTTTTATTAAATAGATAAATAGGTGCTCAGTCCAGTCAGGTGTGAGTGTGCCCTAATGTGTCACAGGCAGCTATTTGTGCAGGTATTGCTAGTAAATAGATATGCTAAAACTAGTGCATAATTTGTGTAAAATTCAACTTATACCCAGTTTTTAAAATTTCCTGTCATGTAATATTTTTCTACATGACTAAAGTTTACAAGGCATGCACTATTAGGGACAAAAATAGCTGTTATGTTGTATTATGATGTGGTGTTCAATATGGGACATACATGTAGTGTGCGAGGGATCATTCATTGGCCTTTTTTCCCCCTTCTGTATATAGGCCTATCTTTTTGAAACTTGTTTTTTTCCTTATCAGAACAAGCCTTTTTGGCTTCTTTTGTTTGAAAATGTATTTTTTGTGTTGCTATAGAAAGTGGAAGGCAAGGCATAAGCAGTGATAAGTACACAGTCCAGTCATGTGTGAGTGTGCCCTGGAGTTGCATGGATGCAGATATTGCTAATAGATAGATCAGTTAAAGAATTAATAGTTGTAACTTGCACAAAATACAAAAAGCTGTCAAGACTTCTATCATATTAAATGCATAGAAAATAACAAATGGGTATTTTCATATCACACCCTATATCAGGCCTGAGACACCATATCAGCCAGAGAGCTTTAGCTCGAGGGCTGATATGGGTCGAGAGCCTGATATAGGGTGTGATATAAAAATACCCATTTTTTATTCTATTTATCAATACTTCATCAATGTCTTTGTTGAACTGTCAAATGCAACTAACTTACTACGCATTTTTCCAGGGAGAATACAATAAAATTATTAATAGATGTAATCCCATTTTGATGTGTTCATGCACGTCTGTCCCGAAAACTTGTGTAAATCTAAACGACATTTTTTAAAATGAATGCCATTGACTTTGAAATTGTCTAATTCAGAAAATGAATGGTCACAAGGGGTTATTTTATCCCACGGATGGTTCTATATTATTAAGTTTATTATAAAGTTGTTACACTAACTTTATGGTCCGTGTATTATGCCTTTTTTATTCCTTTATTTTACTTTTATCTATCTATCATCTATTTTATTTCATTCCGTCAAGTCATTGCCATAGAGTTATGGTCAAAGATGACAGTTCAACGTAACATGTAGATGTATCGCTAATAATCTGGCGCGCAAACAGGATGACAAAACAGACGACAAACGATACGAGTGACAAATCGTATACAATCGAACTTTTAAGCACGCCTTGATTGTTTTTTTAATTTCGGACAAACTGATTACTGATATTGACGAGACAAATATTTTACTGGATTTAAAACAGATCATAGCCTCGTTATATTATCGAATTTGTTAAAGGCCGTTCTTATTGGAAAATGAATAACTCTCTTTTAAAAGACGAAAATATGTACATCAGATTAAAGAAACTATTGAAAAAACTAAACAGCAATATGCAAAAGATCCTAATATAAGTTGTATTATTACTGGGCAGTTATCAATTTCACAAAGCCCGGGTGTAATTACATGCATTCCAAAAGGAGACAAAGATAAATTGTATCTAAAGAACTGGCGTCCAATATCTCTTTTAAATGTGTTTTATAAGTTAGCATCTGCATGTATAGCTAGAATATTAAAACTTGTTTTACAATCATTAATTCATAAATATCAAACTGGCTTCTTAGCTGGGATATATATAGGTAGATTGGTATATGATATTTTTTTTTATGCTGAAAAATACAATCTACCTGGACTGCTCCTTTTGATCGACTTTCAAAAAGCTTTTGATTCACCTGCTTGGAATTTATTTTAGAGGTACTTGATTTCTATCATTTTGGTCCAATTTTTAAAAGATGGATAAAAGTATTTTATTCCAATATTGAATCATGCATTATAGTAAATGGCAACCTCTCAGACTGGTTTTCTATACATCGAGGCTGTCGTCAGGGCTACCCGCTATCTATATATATATTCATTCTGGGTGCGGTAATACTAGCTGTCTTGATAAGGAATAATATAAATATAAAGAGCTTAAGAACACATCCTTTCGCAATATGCATATGATACTACATTAGTACTAGATGGTTCAGAAAAATCTCTAAGACACGCTCTTAAAACTTTAAAATGTTATGCAAGAGTCTCCGGCCTTAATATGAACTTAGATCAAACTAAGGTCATTTGGATAGGCTGTAGAAAAATATGTAATGTGAAAATATGCAGAGAATATGAACTATGCTGGGAACATGACTCCTTTACTATTTTAGGAATTAAATTCTCTGTAGACCTAGACACAATATGTACTATTAACTATAAAAGTAAAATTGAAGATATAAAGAAACTCACGAGTAGCTGGACAAAAAGGATCCTCTCACCAATTGATAACATTACCGTAATAAAGAGTCTAGCCACTTCAAAAAAATATATCATTTAATTTCATCAATACCTAACCCCTATCAAAGTGTAATAACTGAACTAAAACTATTATTTTTCAACTTTGTGTGGGGTGGTTAAAAAGATAATGTCAAACATCAAGTTATATACCAAGATAAAAAGCTAGGTGGATTAAGAATGATTGATATTGAATGCTTTTTTAAGTATTTAAAAATTACCTGGATAAGACGTCTTTTGAAAAGTGAAAATAATTACTTAAGCATTGTTCAAGATATGAATCCATGGATAAACGATTTTACATTATTTGGCATAGACTATATAAATAACAATTTAAAAACATTGGATAAGAAGTTTTTGAAAGTTATAAATAATATTTGCACAATTGTTCACCAACATCATGGCATCAGTTTAACTTTTATGGTGTTCCGTTATGGTACAACGAAGATTTAAAGGTCGAAGGCTCAACTGTCTTTTTATGCCAAAGTGTTTTTTTTCATCAATGACTTGCTTGATATAAGCGGTAACCCCATCAGCGATAATAAAATGGAATGAAGAACTTAATAATAGACACCTGAATTGGAATAACATATTTGCTGCAACATTTAAAATAAATCAATATGTAAAACGCCAATGGTTCAAGTATAGGACAAACCATAGGATTCTAGGCACAAATTATTTACTTTAAAAAATGAACATTTCTCTCATTCTTTTACATGTATTCTCTGTAATAAAGCGGTAGAAACAATTAAACATCTCTTACTGTGAGGTTTCAAAGTTAGTTTGGTCGGACTTATCTACATGTACTTTAATTATCAGCGCATGTACCGAGGTAGTGACCAACTGGTCAGACTCAGATATTATATTAGGGAATACTAAATTTGATAATATCCTTAATAAAATTCTAATATTAGGAAAATACCATATATTCTTTCAAAAACAAACTAATTCTGCACCATCCTGTCGCAATTTTATTTACTATTTAAAAGCAGTTTATAAAACTGAACAATTCATTGCTTATAAAAACTCAAAAGATACATACTTTCATAAAATATGGAGCCGATATGAAAATATTGTTGCTGAACCATAACACTACTATTAGTCACAGCGATTGCTATAAATATCATAAACTACATCTACTGTTTACCCTTCCTTTTTCTATTTTATTTGTCCAAATGTCATTTTATTCAACTTTATAAATATTGTTTTCTTTCGAGTATAATTAACATGTCATTTTATTTTTTCGTAAAAAATTTTCTAAATGTTTTTCTTTCTTAACTTATGGAACAAATGTTTATGTAACAAGGTGTATGACAAGCATTGCAGTTGCAAAACTAGTCATTCTTCGATTGCTTTATTTGATAAGTCGATGCTTGTCACTGCCCCTTAATAATCTACATCATGATGTAAAGTTTAGCATAAGTAAAATATGTACATATCTCATGTCAATATGCATTGAACCATACATAAACGTAGTCTTATATTGCTCAAAACATTTATAAGAACTTTGTATTTATTACGTGGTCATGAGCGGGTGGTAAATTTGTAATGCACGATACTACAGATAAGCTGAGTATTTGAATATTTAACTTGCACTCGCCCTGCAAATTTCATCTTATGAGGCTTGCTCAGACTCTGCCACCCTTTCCTCATTCTAAATCCGATGGAAAAAAATACTCATTACAGACAAAATATGGCAACAGTTCTATTATAAACAAAACAATGTCTTACAAGTTATCTCCCTTTACAAAAGATAAAAAAAAAAGAACACATCAAGTCTATACTACAATAATAGAACTAACAATGTAAGGTAATTATACTTAAGATATGATGTACAACTATCAATCGATATGTTAACAACCACATTATTTTTGTTATTAAAGTTCTCAAACACAAATCACCCATCCATGACCTCAAGAATAGATAAAAAGAAAAAATCCCCAGTTAATAAATTTTCTACAAATTACATTTAAATATTTGCCATTGTAATATTGCCTATAATTGTATGCATAATATATTGTAAGGTGCATAGAGGTATGGACCTCCCAGACCTTCTTGCACCTATGACGGGGAGAATAAACGGACCACCAATTTTGTGAGCGAAATTAAAAAACAAAAAAAGACTCGAATCATTTGATAAATTATCAATTAAGAATTCACATGGGTTTGAAAAAGTTCATATAATGAAAAAAGCGTATTATTACTTTAGCACGTAAATACCATGGAAAATGTCATTGAACGGCTAGGATATGCGGTGCAGTGGTCGTGAATTAGCATAGTTTCAAACGACATTTGCAAAACAAAATAGCAAAATGATTTATGTGTCTGCTTTAAAGGGGTTGATGCACTATTTTTAAACAAGATTTATTTAAAAGGGTACTGAAACACTTGAAAATATGGAGGCGACCATCTTGGAACGATGACGTTGTCGGGGATTTAGCGCAATTTCATGTTATTATCATGTGACGTTATTGACGCGAGTTGTTGCGTGGCGTCGTTTGACGTCACTTCGGATGTTTTTGGTATAGACGTGGATAGTTGAGAATTAGATATAGAAACGCACAGACGTCGTTACTCTTTCATCTAGTTAGAAAACCCGCAAACGCCCACAGACGTCACCGCGCCTTTTTACTATATATTGCATATTGACGAAGTATCTTTTAAAGAAAAGAAAATCATTATAAATTGATTAAAAATAAATATAAAACTGTTTGTTTGTTTGTTTGTTTGTTTGTTTGTTTGTTTGTTTGTTTGTTTGTATGGTGTTTTACGTCATTTTCAACACATGTAAGATTATATATGACGGTCGATTTCTTGTGGTGCAGGCAGACCACCCACTTTTTCATGGTAGAACCAGTACTCTACACCTCCCGCCATGTAAAATGTATACATTGTATGATTATATTTCATTTCATTTTTCATTGATTTTTTTTGTGGCTACCCCTTTTTTCCTGGGTAGAACCAGTACTGTATACTTTCCGCCATCCGTAAGAATTGACACTTTCTTACTTACAAGTTGACCACCCAGTGGGATTCGAACCAACAACGATGAGAGACGAGAAGGTTTACCTCGCAACGTCGTTAACCCCATCGACCATCGAGGCGCTTAGATATATTATGTTCTAGCATACTTTCATTTTTTATATTTATGTCAGTCGTCAGAATTGGAATAAGAGGTATAATAATTACAAAGACATGAATGTACTTCCAGCAATAATCAGACCATTAATGGCATCGTCACAAGTAATAAAAGGCTATAACGGAAATCAGAGGCCAATTACCCATAATACTTTGTCTGCTTCAGTGTACTCCGTTTCCTTTTTTTCCTTTTTTTTTCTTTTTTTTCTTTTTCTTATGTTTATGTTTTATATATTACGCTGTCAATTATATTAATATCAATTATAAAACTACATGTAATTATATTAGCAATTATACTGAAAAAAATAATTGTGAGGCTAGTCTTAAACACGATTTATGAGACATTTAACTGTTTTTATCACAGAACAATCCCCCCCACCTAGCTAACTCTTGCATTAATAAGAAGTTATTAAACGGCAATGGCATGCCTTACGTGGTTATTGGCACGACTCATAGTATATTGGTACGAGGGCTTTAGCCAGAGTGCCAATATATTATGAGGAGTGCCAATAACCACTTAAGGCACCACATTGCCGTTTAATGATATTTGTATTAGAAATAAAACTAATTATATCTGTATCAATTTTACTGACATAATTAAATTCGTTACATTTTAAAATTTTAAATTAACGATTAAAAATTAAATTGTTAAATTTCAAATTTACCATGGGCGGATCCAATGGGGATAGGGGAGCGGAGCCGGCGCGCGCCCCACCCACTAAAACCTGGCCAAGTATGTTTACACGTGCATGAAAAGGCCTACGCCCCTCGCCCCGCCCACCCCACCCCCACCCGCCCCCACCCCCACCCCAACACGCCCCCTAAACAATTACAAAATGTTTTTTTGGAGGTTTTTTCTGCTGGTTAACCCAAAAAAGATGTATACGCTTCCCTAAAAAATAAGGTTGTTGTTATTGGTTTCCCCCATCCCCACCCACCCCTTTCTATATGAAAATTACACTGCTGCATTATCCATATTTCAGTTGAAATTGCAGCAAATCACCCCCCCCCCCCTCTCCCCACACACACCCCTTTCTATATGAAAATTACACTGCTGCATTATCCATATTTCAGTTGAAATTGCAGCAAATCCCCCTCCCCCCCCCCCCCCACCCCTCCTCCCCCTTTCTATATCAAAATTACACTGCTGCATCATCCATATTGCAGTTCAAATTGCAGCAAATCTTTAATATGTGACATTTTAACATTGGTGTCGATGACGATGGGGAAAATAATTGGTGGTTTCATGTTATACCCGACATTCATTAATATAGGCAATAACTTCCCATTTCATCCAATTTAGAAAATAATCTGTAATCGGTCGTGACCGTAATACTCAGGGGTAAAGCAAAAAAGGTATCAGTGATGCGGCTAATATCTTTTGAAGTACAACATTTAATGTTGAAGTCTGAAAATATGCCATTATCTGTAATGTTAAGCCTGGTTGAAGTCTATAATTATCTCCAAGATCTGAAGCACGATAAAACTACGTTCACGTTTTATTTAAGAAATAATAAATAAGTACCTGTGTTTTATCGGTAAATAAAATACAGTTAGGAGTTCGGATGCGTAGTAATTAAATCACGAGTGCGTTAGCACGAGTGATTTAATTTCTCGCATCCGAACGACTAACTGTATTTTATTCACCGATAAAATACAGGTCCGTATTTATTATTTCCATTCTAACACAACAATTATCCCATTATTTACGATATTGTTGGGGCACTATATATTATCTCGGAGGTCAAGGTAATCAGTCTGCTATGTTAACAGGCTGTTCCATTGGGCGCCCCCGTATGCAAAGTTCTGCGTTTCAATGCACTAGTTTTCACGTGACAAACAATTAAGTCATTGCTTACGTCATATAGCTTGCGCTGTATGACGTCAAACGTTCTCACCTTGTTCAAGATGCTTATTAATGTTATATGTCCATGTGCATATGATGGGTTTATTTCGGGGATGTGCACGGTTTGAGAGAATGGCAATTTTGTTGTAATTAACATTTCATTAAAATTACTGTTCGGTTTGTCTTCGTTACGTATATTTACCAAGTGACGTCATGTAACGTGGCGCTTCCAACGAAATGAAATATACGCGGGGAATTAATGGAACAGCTGTATTTTATCGTAGAATAACATACAGCTGTCTCCCTTCTTTGTGTATATATGAAAGATTGCAGAGGTCGTGTTAGAATTAAGGATTAATTACTTATTTAGTACTCAGGTCATTTAAAAACGATCTATTATGGTGACTCCCAAAGCTATCATGTCCGACAGTGACGTCTGTACGCAGCAACACGCGACTGCTTTGATGGTGTGGTTGCTTTGGAAATGAATTTCCGTTTGACATTTCATTTCCTCTTATTTGAAACATTTTAAAGTCAAATAGACTGGAGTTTATATGGTCAATGGCCATACGCTTTTAAAAACATCTCCAATAGGTATTGAATACGGAATGACCTATAATGTTAACTGAAGTAAAATGTTAGGTATTTTTCTCCCAAATTGATAGAAAATTGCAAAAGGAAATCAAAGTGTGCGGATGATGTAAATAATTACTGTAAACTATAAATTCAATTTGTGTATATTATGATTAAAGAAACTAACTCACCAAATAACGGCAACTATTACACTACCGAACCGTTTATCAGAAGTCTGTCCAGGTGTTCAGGTCATATATTAACGCATATGTGCCGATTAATTAGTTTTATGCATGGGTTCTTAAAATATCCGCGATTGAATATGCGTAAAATGAATTATGAGTTGGTAACTCTTAATTCGACGCTTCATTTTTGGGGTTTAGTCAAACGTATTAACGCCGTTTGTATTGTGTTTATACAGTTTGTATTCTCAAAATAAGTAATTTAATTATATACCTCGTTGTCAGTAGGTTTAGAAATGATGAGAATATGTTGTAAAATGTGGCTGTTGTTGGCGGGATAGCTACTTTAAATGTTGAAATATATAAGAGGTTTTCGTAAAATTCACCCAGTGCATTAAAGGAACTAGAGTCGATTTGGAAAAACGATTGGAGACACTCATGGTGCGTTTCAATGTTGCATATGCAATGTTGCATATTCCCATGAACGTCCGATTTAACGTAGCGCTACTATTCCACCAACAACATGCACATTTTACAACAAATGTAAACCGTTTCTAAGCTTACTAACCATAAGGTATCAATGTAACTCCTAAATGTTACAAATCTAACTCTAAAACTATAATATAACCACCTCAATCGGCCAGGCAAAAAAATCGCCCTATCATGCTTCGAATTATGAGTTACCAACTTTAAAGACAATGGCTCTCTCTCTCTCTCTCTCTCTCTCTCTCTCTCTCTCATGCTTGCTTGCCAGCTCGCTATATGTTTACTTCCTTATTTCTTTATTTATTACTACGATCGTCTGAATTAATAAATAAATCCGTTCTTTCCTACTTAACCTACCCCTTTAGCTGACTTTATTTATTATCATTATTATTATTAAATTATATTATTAAATTCTCACCACAAGTCCTGCGTGACTCCTCCTTTCTCATACATCATGTATTTTGATCTGAGAAATAAAAAGTTGCTGTTGTTGTTTTTGATGTTGTTGTTGGTTAGACCCCAGGCAGAATATGGAGCTCACACACCAAAAATAAAATACATGAACTTGAAATGGTTCAACGGAGGGCAGCATCTCGCTAGATGGGTCACGAGTAACTATTCTAGATATGATAGTGTCACCTTGATGATTAACAACCTAGGTTGGAGGTCACTACAAGACAGGCCAACAGATGCAAGACTGATCCTGTTCTTCAAAACTGTATACAACCTGGTTGACATTCAACCATATATCCATCATCCCCATAAACTGACGCGTCATGCCCATCCACTCTCATATGTCCAAATCCATACCCACGGAAATGTCTACAAATATTCATTTTTTCCCGCAACAGTATTGCTTTGGAACGGACTGCCCATTGCTACTGTCATGCTCACAGACCTGAATAATTATAAACCGGGTGTGAGCAGCATCAGCCATGCCACATTGCTACTGTCATGCTCACAGACCTGAATAATTGTAAACCGGGAGTGAGCAGCATCAGCCATGCCACATTGCTACTGTCATGCTCACAGACCTGAATAATTGTAAACCGGGTGTGAGCAGCATCAGCCATGCCACATTGCTACTGTCATGCTCACAGACCTGAATAATTGTAAATCGGGAGTGAGCAGCATCAGCCATGCCACATTGCTACTGTCATGCTCACAGACCTGAATAATTGTAAACCGGGTGTGAGCAGCATCAGCCATGCCACATTGCTACTGTCATGCTCACAGACCTGAATAATTGTAAACCGGGTGTGAGCAGCATCAGCCATGCCACATTGCTACTGTCATGCTCACAGACCTGAATAATTGTAAACCGGGAGTGAGCAGCATCAGCCATGCCACATTGCTACTGTCATGCTCACAGACCTGAATAATTGTAAACCGGGTGTGAGCAGCATCAGCCATGCCACATTGCTACTGTCATGCTCACAGACCTGAATAATTGTATACAGGGTGTGAGCAGCATCAGCCATGCCACATTGCTACTGTCATGCTCACAGACCTGAATAATTGTAAACCGGGATTGAGCAGCATCAGCCATGCCACATTGCTACTGTCATGCTCACAGACCTGAATAATTGTAAACCGGGAGTGAGCAGCATCAGCCATGCCACATTGCTACTGTCAGGCTCACAGACCTGAATAATTGTATACCGGGTGTGAGCAGCATCAGCCATGCCACATTGCTACTGTCATGCTCACAGACCTGAATAATTGTAAACCGGGAGTGAGCAGCATCAGCCATGCCACATTGCTACTGTCATGCTCACAGACCTGAATAATTGTAAACCGGGAGTGAGCAGCATCAGCCATGCCACATTGCTACTGTCATGCTCACAGACCTGAATAATTGTAAACCTGGTGTGAGCAGCATCAGCCATGCCACATTGCTACTGTCAGGCTCACAGACCTGAATAATTGTAAACCGGGAGTGAGCAGCATCAGCCATGCCACATTGCTACTGTCATGCTGACAGACCTGAATAATTGTAAACCGGGTGTGAGCAGCATCAGCAATGCCACATTGCTACTGTCAGGCTCACAGACCTGAATAATTGTAAACCGGGAGTGAGCAGCATCAGCCATGCCACATTGCTACTGTCATGCTCACAGACCTGAATAATTGTAAACCGGGAGTGAGCAGCATCAGCCATGCCACATTGCTACTGTCATGCTTACATACCTGAATAATTGTAAACCAGGAGTGAGCAGCATCAGCCATGCCACATTGCTACGGTCATGCTCACAGACCTGAATAATTGTAAACCGGGTGTGAGCAGCATCAGCCATGCCACATTGCTACTGTCATGCTCACAGACCTGAATAATTGTAAACCGGGTGTGAGCAGCATCAGCCATGCCACATTGCTACTGTCATGCTCACAGACCTGAATAATTGTAAACCGGGTGTGAGCAGCATCAGCCATGCCACATTGCTACTGTCATGCTCACAGACCTGAATAATTGTAAACCGGGTGTGAGCAGCATCAGCCATGCCACCCTTAAAATGGGAAACTATGTTTTTACTGTAAATTATTTTCTTCCAAGCTTTTAACAAAAGTAACATCACATATTTTGCACCATATTTTGATTCACACTTTTAGTTTTAAACTGTTAACATGCAGACGCGCAACTGCGCAATTATGCCAGAAATGGGGTGATACAGGATGTATGGAGAGAGAGAGAGAGAGAGAGAGAGAGAGAGAGAGAGAGAGAGAGAGATTCGTTTTACGTATAATCAACTGCAGTTATTTTTGGTACCCGTTACTAAATATAGACTTGTAATCTGCATATATGCAATTTTTTATAACCTCAACACATTAGGGGAAATTCGGGTAAGTGGGCCACTTAAGCATATTTCAGGTTACAAATTTAAAAGAAATGAAAATGAATCAATATTTAAGCCAGCATGATGTTTCATTGTTATCTATACTTGATTGATATATAGTAAGGACAGTGTGCCATCTTTAGCACTTTTGAGAAAACATAAATAAGAATAAGGCATACGACATGGCCCAGTTACCCAAACAACTTTGGGTAACTGGGCCACCTTAATAATAGCTTGTTCAATGTGTGATTTGTTCATTTTAAAGTAAATTTTCAATTATAATTTCAGTTTGTTGAATGATAATACACTAGGTTAAGAGTAATAAGTCTTATTTATGTAGTTTTACTACGGTTCAGAACCAAAACTGTTCACAATGCATTGAATATGAGTGTTCACGCATACTGGCGAGCTTAGTAAGGACACCTATGAACTAATGTTCTTGTACAGGTCTTTTAGACTAGACTCTCTGAAAAAGAACATAACAAATCAAATGTAAACTTTGAACTAAACTTTATTTCTACCTTCAATATTATATATAACATACCCTATTTTAGGATAAATTGTTTATTGTAGCTACATTTCTTTACATGTTAGTACTTTAAAGTATTTCAATAAACATGTAACATTTATGAACATTTCATTAACTCACACTTAATCTTTTGAATTTCATTTTCTCTTGTTTTGATTAAGTCAATGGGTTAATTGTTTTACTTGACCATTGCATAGCCTGACTTAACAGTTTAATCTAATCATGCTTAGTACACCTGAATGCATGCAATCTACCGAGTGCCCCTGTGCAGGATTCATGGTACCAAGAATTGCATGAATTCGCGGTGAACTTTACCCAATCCTCGCCGTCTGAGTCATCATCATAATAGTAACCATTGCAATAGTCGAAGTAGTTTTCTTCATTATTTACTGGTTAAATCTTTTTATTTGGTTTACTATTGGCAACTGCACTCTTTTTAACAAGTTTGCCTTTCTTTTGTTGTTGCATCTCAAGTTTCTCCATTTTACGTTGTTCTCTTTGTTTCTGTCTATTTTCTTTCTCCAGCAAGTTGGCTTGATTTTCTTTCTCTTTCTCCTCAAGCTGTCGAATAAACTCTGACTCTGTTAAGCATCTGGCTATTTCTCTGTACGCCCTGGTCCTTGTAAGCTCTGGGTACTTGAAATAGCGTGGTGATAGTGACATCATGGTTGGAACATGACAGCGGTGCATCACCAGCTTCTGTTACATGGTGTGAGTCCTCTAGGTGTGGCTGCATTCCACTAGATGATGGTATAGCTACCTCTTCACTCCCATCTATGATTTGCGGTTGAGGGTTTCTTATCACCATCATGCCAATTTATCGATGCGATTGTATGTTTCCAGTTTATTACATTTCATCCTTGTAATGCTTTCTTTATACGGCTGCCGTTTGCTTTTACTTTCTGTATATTGTTAAACACATAGATTATATTCCACAAGCACATGATCAGTACAGCAAGTACACAATTTAGGCAATCTCTACCCAGAGTTGTAGTTTCTTGCATACACATACATCTCTGTCAACGTCTCATCAAATACCAAGAATCTCGGCAAACGATGAAAAACGATGGAAATGCAAAATGTCTTGATTGCACTAATATGTTTCGGAATTAACTTTATATGAAATGCTTAAATTACAAAAGAAAACAAATTTTCGGCTTGAAAGTTTTAAATACATGTATAGAGTAAATTATGCTCAGAATTATATTGCGGTAGAATAATGTTTGTACTTTGGCATATCACTCCGCCGTCAAAACATTCATAATACGCACCACCAAATCGCTCCCATAGGGTTAAGTACAGCATGTTGCTTACCAGCACTTTCCAGTATCACACAGGTCTTAACAATATACCTTAAATTAAACTTAATATATATATCATAATGTAGAAAATAAGTCGTGTTTCTTTCGACTCTTTACGTGTCCATCAACAGCCGATAGTTGCTGGTGTCACGGTGTTGAAGTTCTGTTCGCCATTTTGATATTTTAGCTATGGTCATGTGACAAATTATCATGTGATCGCTGGCTACTTCTTAGACGTTGACAGAGGTCAATGGCGGCCTCTGGGAGAGATTGACATTTAGGGGCTAGTACGGTGTCCGTGATACGTCTAATATCTGTTGAAGTACAATGTTAATGTATAAGTCACGACATCTGCCATCATTATCCGTAATTTTAAGCCTTGAATTGTTCATGTCAAAGTACTTCCGATCTTGATTGCAAAGATTGGCCATAATCTAGGGAAATCAGGATCAGAAGTACCTTGACATGAATATGTTCAAGTTTTAAGGATTACTTATTTAGTTGTAGTTGTATTCAGTACTGAGAGGTTTATTAGAAGCAATCTGCAAATGTGACTCCCAGAGCAATTATATATAATGATGTTCATTCACCTACTTATACGCAGAAACACCTGTGCTTTCAAGAAACTCGTTGGTTTTACAATGTAAAATACAGCTCCGCTAGTGTGAAATTCTCAGACAATAAAACTACTAGATTGAAAATCTGAGCATGGTTTTCTCTTAAATGTCAAATATATATAGGATACGTTAGTTAAATTTACCACATGTGAAAAAGAGAACTTGCAAATACAATTATAACAATATTGCAACAACCCTACAACACAATTAACTGAACAATCAATTGTCTCAAGAATTAAAAAAAAGAAATTAACTAAATTATTAAATTAGATCTAACATATATTCTGAGAAAAAGATCTACATGAAAATACATGGCAATTGCATTGTTGTCCAAGTACGTTTTCGTCATATTAAATGATAAAACGAAGTTTGTTCTTATACTCCGTTTTACTCATTGAAAAGTGTATGTGTTTTTAGGATTTCTTATTCTCGTTGTTGTAATACCCGACAAGTTCTATACAACATATCGAAAACGTAAGCTGGTTTTGAACAATTGCGAATATATTGTATTATTTATTGTTCGCGGCGATTGTTTCTGACTTTTCGGATAAAATTCAACTTTTACCTAATAAATTGAATATCAGTGAAACTGACATTTTTAGTGGTAAATAAAAAACACTTACTTTTTAAAATCGGTTCAAGTAGTTTAGATACTGGGGGTACCAGCACAGGTTCCCCTCCCGGGGCCTCAAACCCAAGCAAAGTAAAATATGCCAGCCATGGCTATTAACTCAAGAACGCCATCATTTACACAAAAAAATCTAAATGAAAGTCATGCTTAAGTCAAAAGCCCCGACACATATTATTAGTTGCTCAAGCAGCCCCGCTCAGGGAAACTCCGCTGATACCCCCAGTATCTATACTACTAATCAATCCGGTTGTCATTTTATGAATTTTTTGCAAAAGCCACATGTCAATGCGCATGCCTTTACATTAACGGCTGTACAAATTCTTTTTACGCAGCTGTGCACAGCCGTTAATGTGATCACCTTGTTTTGATTAGGAAATCTGCGCTTGCGATCATCTCACAATCCCTTTAACTTTTCGATGGGCCCGGCTCGCTCCATAGACATCACCAGAACTCTATTTAGCATATCTCTACCGAAATGAAACGCAGAGATATACCTAAAGTTTGGCGAGGACTGTTACCAGCAAACACATATCAGGGAAGAATTCTTTAGCAGCTGCACCCCAATATTTATTAGTTTGCTAGTAAGGAACATCACAGATACCATCTACTAGGCGCCACGATTGCGAGACTACAACAAGTTAGCAAATAACTGTCATTTTCACCAGGTAACCAACACTTACATACATATAACCGATAGATACTATACCTCGATCGTCTATATATACTATACCACCGATCGCAGAACTTTAAAAAGAGTTTTTAAATTTGCATAAATTCAAATTATCATAGTCAGTAATTTTAATTAGCATTGTGCTGCAATACAATCTGATGAATTAGTTGTGTTGGTAATAATAGCATTAACATTTGCTTTAATATTTTGTAAAAGTACTTTTAAATATTAATTAAAACAAAAATGTGTCACAAAACGTTAAATCTTTTTAGCGCCATATTGGAAAAAATACAAAGAGAGATAACCCGCGCCGATTATTTGTCAAAATAAAAGTAACTGTTATTTCCCTTTGACCATTATTGGAAAAATTATATATAATTAGCCTGTCGCGTGATATTTGTGGTTAACCACAAACCACAAATGAGACTTCATTGGGAAAAAAATGATATTTTACTATCTTCACTACAATATTTTGTATTTATCATACTTAGTCGTTTCAACCACAAGACTCACAACACGCGCTTGTTATTGCTAGATGTTTTGAATATCCTTGAATGGAACCCAACTATTGAAATCTTCATTGTAACCCTTCCATGTAATCAACGCTTGTTTCTTTTTGTAATCACGTCGTATTACTTTTTCAATCCTGATTTTTTCTTGCTTTGCTTTTATCATTTCTAATTCATAAAAGCTGCCATCAATCTTTTGATTGTTTAAGTCTTTTATTTTGTACGTCACAGGATTTGTATATTGAATTTCATCAACAACAAATATTTCTTCAGTCCAATTTGGGGTATACCCTTTTTCAAACATTCTTTTATATTTACTAATTCTAACATTATCCCCTATTTTAAACTTTGGCTTAATTTGAGTACTTTTCATCTTTCCATACAAGTTGAAATACACCGTTCCTTTGTTCTTCTCATCACCTGCTTCAATTGGTGTCATTTTAAGGACTATTGGTCGGCCATCTTTGAAAAAAAAATCCAAAATGGATGGGGTATGATTAATTGAAATTTTCATCCAAATGTATATTATAGGCATGAACATTGTCAATGATATAATAGATGACATTAATGCAACACTATTGATGTGAACATAATATCAGAAACAATATTTATTTGGCAGAAATAGTGCCCTTTATATTTGAAAATTTTAGTGCAATTTTACTCTAAGATGTTTTGCTTTTTATGTTAAATAAATTTGTCCATAGAATTGTCCATTTATCTAAAATTGGCACACGAGGCATCATTTCTAAATTAAATACGGCATGTTATCACATCATCCACATTTCAAAGTCAATCATTGTAAAAAAACAAGCTATTCTTTCAATAGCATGTACTTTCAAAATAATCTCAATGCTATAGTATGGTGGCACTGACGGGTTTTAATTGTCAAACTATTATAAGTGAAAACTATATTTTGGATGTATTAAACACAACTGAGTGACTGTTGTGAATAGAAACATGGCAACACAAGAGTATTTTATTATTATATTCCTATAAAAACAGCACAAACTAAATAATAACATAAGAATACGATCAAATTACCTGCTTAGCCGAATGTTTCACCATACAGCATGTTTCAATTTACAACTCACCTGCATGCTTTTCATGTGTATCATGTGCGTGTGTTGAAGGCATATGGCGTATAAAGAAAATTTTCATTTTTAACAATGGTGTACTTCGAATTTTGGATGATGTGATAACATGGCTTACTTTATTTAGAAATGATGTCTCATGTGCCATTTTTAGATAAATGGAAAATTTTATGGACAAATTGATTTAACATAAAAAAACAAAACATCTTAGAGTAAAATTGCACTAAACTTTTCAAATATAAAGGGCATTATTTCTGTCAAATAAATATTGTTTCTGATATTATGTTCACATCAATAGTGTTGCATTAATGTCATCTATTATATCATTGACAATGTTCATGCCTATAATATGCATTTGGATGAAAATGTCAATTAACCATACCCCATCCATTTTGGATTTTCTTTTCAAAGATGGCTGACCAATAGCCCTTAATACTCCGATGTTTTGTACTATTATACTTATCAACCATTGCCTGAAGCACGTCTAAATATGTATTTGTATTGTTAGCTGTAAAATATTTCCACATTTTTTCTTTTAATGTTCTGTTAAATCGTTCAATTACTACAGCTTTCCCAAAATTAAATGTGTGATACATTTTATATTATTATCATCAAGAAATTGCTTAAACGTCTTGTTATAAAACTCCACACCCTGGTCAACCCACAGCAATTTACATTGTCTTCCTGTACTGATTATCTGTTGGAACGCTTTGGTAATTTCTAAACCAGTTTTATTTGGAACCGGCGCAACCCAAGCATATTTGCTAAACATATCAATAACAGTAAGTAAGTATTTAGTACCTTTATTATACGTTGAAAACGATTGCATATCAACCAAATCAGCAGACCATATTTTATCAATTTCATTAACAATCACACGGCGTTGAGTGAACTTTCTTCGTATAGGTTTATGAAGTTCATCTGCTGACTTGTCAGTCCATTTCAACGCCTTTTCTAGTTTTTTGCGTTTCCAAGACCAAGTTTATATTTTGTACTAATAACTGGTTTTGCTATCAAATTCTTAGCAATCTTTTCTCCAATAGTTTTAGACTTACTTAGTTTTAAACCAGCCAACATGTTTTTATCGCACATTGATGTATTACTAGGATTTTCATCATAACAATAATCATGATCTTTGCAAACGGCATCTAACTCATTTACCGGCTCTCCGCTATCAAGCGGATTACCCGGACCGCAGTATTTATAACCAGGAAGTGTTAGCCCTTTTTTGGGCAGCAAAGGGAGCAAAGCTTTATGAATATCAATATTTCCACCTTCTATGTTTTTAACAAACTTTGTTTTAGTAATACCACAAGATGCACAAGTTGCTCTTAACATTTTTCTACCATTTTTTGCTAAAACATACTTAGGATCAACATTTTCAGTAACCTTTTTTTCTTTGATGCAATAACTCATATATAATATTAGATTGTTTACAAAATATGATTTTATAATGTTTTCATTTTCTATCGGCTTGTAAGGTTTTAGCATTTTATAAAGAATATTGTACACACTGTTTCCTTCTTGTAACTTTTTAATGAAGAATAGGCAGAACTATCCACATAGAACACTTGTTTTATCTTGATATTGGATGGTGTTGTATTTTATATTAGGTATGTAAGTTAAAACTTCTTTTGGCGGGCTCATACCAAACGGATCGAAGTAATAATTATCATAGTAACAAGTCCAGTGTGTACCAGGTCCAATATGATCATCAAGATTAATAATACCACATTCTTGTTTATTTTGTGTTGTCGGTTATTTGTTTTTGCTGTACACCCCACTGAAGTTCTGTATACCTAGCTGCTTAACCCATTTTATTATATCTAAGTTAGATATAGGTTCATTTTTAAAAAAAAAAAAAAAATTATAAATTGGATACTTATATATGGCCTAATTTGTGAGTCTACTTACAAACCTTGTCCTCTTCTATCTACTTGCAAACCTTTTCCAGTTAAGCCACTAATAAGAGATCCGATCAACGGAATTCCTAATGATGCAAGAAGCCCAAGAAATCCTCCGTCCTGCTGTTGTTTTTTAGTTAGTTTAACAGGGCAGCGACCTTTTGACTTTGCTATCTTGTTTCTTTGCGCAGCTGTTAATTTATTTGATTTTAGAAGTGTTTGTTTTTTATCACTAGGAACAGTTGCCGTTACATCTTGCTGTTTGTTATTACTGGGAACAGTTACCGTTTAAGGAACAGTTGCCATTTTATTACTAGAAGCACTTGCCAGTACGTCTTGTAGTTGTTTTTTTGTCAGTTTAATAGTGCAGCAACCTTTTGACTTTGCTATTTTGTTTTTTTGTGCAGCTGTTAATTTATTTGATTTTAAAAGTGTTTGTTTTTTATCAGCAGGAACAGTTACCATTCCATTTCCAAATATTTTACCAATTCCAGTACTTGCCAGACCACTAAGTGCCCCTGTCGCTAAAGGCCCTAATATCTTTGGAGCAAATCTAGCAACTGTTGGTAATACAGTTTTAGTCAACAAACCAGCTAATGCACCTAAAAAGCCTCCATTCTTGGACTGAGATCTCATTTGCGATTTTGATATATTTATGTCTAATCCCCGTCCACCAGATTTAGATTTGTTAATATTGTTAATCTGAGTAGCTGTCAGATTTCTGTTAAATTTACTGAATAATTTACGTAAGTCATATATATTATAAGTTAGATTAAACAATAACTAGTTCATTTTTGACAGTATCAATAACTACATCTACTTCATAGAGAACCAGAGCATAAACTTTATAAGGAGCCCCCGGAGGTATATTTAGCTTATATCTCAAACTTAGTTGTTTTGGATCAATACTGACTTCATTTTCCTTGTAACTAAAATCAAAATGTATCATTCCGAAAAGAGTTTTAAAATTACCCACATTGAGTAAAGTTCCAGTGTTTTTATCATTTTGCTTGTAAGAATAATTAATAACATCTCTGAATATTCTTATGATATTAGCATAACTATATTCGGTTTCTGGATAATAAACTCCATTTCCGACTTCCAGTCTAGCTGATTGTAAATAGCAATTAGTATTAGCAGCATTTACCTTAAACGTATCCAAAAGATGAGGATTTTGTGTTTGAGAAGAACTCTTGTCTGACCTTTGCAAATACACAAACACATGTTTGGGATTTTTAACACCAGCCGTTATTCTAAATACGGATTCAGTTAGTTGAGAACTTCCGCTTTCTTGTATCATTTCACGAAGATAAGTCCATCTTGTTGATGTCATATGATTTCCCATTACATAACTTAAACCATCTGAGTTAAATATCATTCTGGGTATCCACAAAACTAATTTATTAATAACTACTCGACCATCAACACCACCAGCTTTGAAAATTAGCACATTATCATCTGTCAGTTGCAAGCTGATTTGAATCTGACTAGGAGGAAGCATGTTTGTTTCCAAACCTTCAAAGAAGGAATACTTGTTTAATGGGATTATAGAGTCAACTATTTAATTAGTTATGATTAAAGCATGACGAATCGCAAATCCTGAATTATAACCAACTTGATCATCTCGAGATTCTGCAGCAGCTGTATTATCTAAATAAAAGTATTCATTTGTTCCGGTTGTCTTTACATAATCATCAGAAATTTCAAGCAAGCTTTTGACATTAACAAATCTGTGAAGATTATTTCCATCATAAACTATTTTTCCATTTTGCTTTACTTGCATTTGATCAATCAGTGAAGCTGCATCGTTAATCAGAGCAATTTCATCACCGACTGCGAAATTGGCTCCATCAGCAAGTTTGTTTACTTGAAAACTGATTTCAAAATATGCATTATACCAATCAAAGTAAGAACTTCTATCATTTAGTGTAAACTGATAACCACTTTTCATTTGTCTGGTATTATTTCCTGGTCGTGTTATGGGGGTATCTAACTGAATAGGTACATGTTTATATCTAGTATTATATTTATTACTTCGAAATATCTATATATACTAGTAATTAGTTTATTTTCTATTAATTAATCGATTAATTCTCACATAAATTCCCCTTCCGGAAAGTAATCTATTAATTTTTGTATTTACATCTTCTTCAGTTTTAGCCACAACTTCTTTTTTGTTATCAGCCTTTGTAAGTTCTTTTAAAATTATCTCACCTTTTGGTTTAGGTTTAATAACTGAAACTAATTTATCAGCAGCCATTTTTCCTACTTCATCTCCAAGTTTTTTAGAACCGCTTTCTATGATTTGTTTACCAGCAGTTTGTAATGCTTTTTTGCCTGCTGTTTTCACAGACTCGCTGAATATCTTTGATCCGACTTTTGAAAAAATGTCAAATATACCAGCTCCAGTTAATCGGTCAACTTGAGTATATGTTCCCGTACTAGTGTCATAAACGTTTTTAAACATGCCATATAACTTATGTTACATTAATTCCTTCAAAACAAATCGAAATGATGTGTGGATCACCATTAAGATTAATAATCTTACCAGAGAAGTTGGTTATGTAAATATTAATACTGTTAATGATCGTTTTGTTTACTTCGCAGAACCCGACTCTCATCGGTTCATTTTCAAAAGGATACGCTCTCGTAAGAGCAGCTGTATTTATTTCATAAATGTCCCCGTATGATCCATCAACAATATAATTACTTATCAAGTCACAGTGGATATACAATGTATCGATAGAATTTGTTATGTCTGGTATTGCAGTCCCAAATTTAGTTTCTCTAATAACTGCATCTTTGTCAAACCCGATCAAGGTGTGAAAGTTTGATTCTCTCAAATCAAGCACAAAGTTGTTATTAATGGTAACTAAACATTTGAAACTTGATAAATCAAACTCAGTTTTTATCGGGACAGGCGTGTCATCAGTTAAATCATTGTTTACAGTCAATGCTTCTTTTATGTAATTATCAATATCACCATAACTGTAATTTCCATTTCTAAAAATAAAACTTTTCCAATCTGTTCCATTGTGATACCTTATCACTTTGTTATTATAATCTTCACCAATTTTATACCACGAGTAAGTCATGGAATTAATCTTATCGAGTCCAATGCCATACTGTTTGTTTCTGTCTAATATTAATGGTCTGTCAAATACAGTTGTAAAGTTACTCGGTGTATTTGAGCTATTAATTATTAACGCTTTGTCTGATGATAATACAATTTTTTGTTCCATATAATATAGGATGGATAAAATTAATCACCTTTGTAAAACAGTTTAAAACTTGATTTTTCAAAATTGAAAACTTGTGTAGTGCCACGTTTTATTATTGGAGAGATGGTCCAATATTGAGATTTTGGAAGATATACTTCAGATGTTTTTTTTAGTATTCGTTTATCATTTTCTATTTTTGGTTGAACATGCGACCCACCAGTACCTTTATTAAACAAACTAAACCATTCTATACCAATGTCTGTATGTGCAACAGTATATGTAAGGTCTGCTTCAACTATATAGCGCCCGGATTTTACAATTAATACGACGGTGAGACGTTTACCATCACTGTGATAATTTGTAGCATATTCTTCAGTATTTACAAGTGGATTGGTTACAAAAGTAAATGCCTCGAGAAAAACATTACGTTTGGTTCTTTCAAGTGGTTTTCGTGTCGGGTACGACGCATAACCAACGCTATCTTGAATAATACTTATTCCATCTATTGTAGCTTCAAGAATTAAAATCCGACTTAAATAGTCTACTTTTACTTTCAGTTCATCAATTATACCAGGAATTGCTGTGTGCCGGCTATCAGACTTTTGATTATGCTCTTTGAGAGAAGCTATTTCACCATCAAAAGCCTTGCTTCTTTCATCCTGGGCAGCTTTCAATTGCTTTGAAAGATCATCAATAGCAGTCTCAAGTTTATCAGTGTTAACCAGTTTGCTCAGTGCAGCCTCCGGCGACTTGCCGTCAACCATTTTCTTTTTAATGTCTTCAAATTCTTTGTTGATATCAGCAACGTTGGTGTTTATCTGCTCATTTAATATTTTAATATTTCGGTAGTAAAAGCAGTTCTCATTTGTTTTGAAGCATCAGCAATAGCAGTTTCTTGTTCATTATTGTCAACCATTTGTTTATTGACTTCTCCAACCCTTGTATTAATACTTTGAACACCAGTTCTGATTTGTTCACTTAATTTCTTGTAGTTTTCACTCTCTTCCAATACATCTTTCTTTTCTAACTCTTTCAAAGCATCACCCAGAAGTTTTATTCCATCTTTCAATCCGTTTTGAATTTCAATCATTTTCGCACGGTTTGCTTGAAACTTTGTTTGTATCAGACTTAGTTTATCATCAACACCTGTTGTTAAATCTTTCATCATGTCTGGAATTTTATCAATATTATAATCACGTATGATTTTTGCAACTCTTCTTTGAGTAAATTGCTTTTGCTGCATCATCTGCCTTTTCTGGATTGCCAACATTGATAATTTTATTTTTATTCATGTAAAGATCACTTCTCAAAACATTTTCCTGGTTTTCGCCTTTGTTAAGATAATTAACCAAATGTTTTTGTTTTACAGCACAATACCAAAATTTGTAATATTGACACTGCCAGTAGTAACTTCCCCACCAAGATCATTAAAAAGTCAAATTATATATAATATGATTAGATTAAATTTCACCAGTGAAGTTTCTTTTGATCAACTTTCTAGGGCGATCCAGATACAGAAAGTCATACTGCTTGTCAGTTGCTTTTTTATACTGATCTTTACTGACATCTTGTTCGTTGGAAAGCATACCAAGCTCACGATTAACTGGAGTTGCAAAGAAGATGTAATGAGAGCAGTTCAACCGAATGTCTTTGGGAGTTTTGTAATAAGATTGAGATAAATAAATTACACAACAATTTTTGTGTCTTCCCTGGATGAAATAATTAATAATATCGTTTTGATTGCGCTCGCAAACATAATCATCAAAAATAGCTATCTTTTGAGTATCAGAATCCAAATCATTCACAGGGATAACTTCATCATTTGAACATTCTAATATGTCTCCGACTGGGATTTTATTCTTTTTTGCTTTCTTTTCAAGTTTTTGTGATAAGACCTGATACTTTGACTGCTCCAAGTTTTTAGCAAACAAATATATCTTGTCATAATAAACTAAAGGTTTCAGCAACATGTGAACTAATGTGTTTGTCTTGCCAGAACCTGAATTACCGCAAATTAACATTCTAAAACAACAGTCTGGCATAAAGTTCCATATTTGTTTAAAATTACCGTTTTCTGTTTTCAGGTCATAGTTTGGCATTTCCATTATAATAATACTTAGATACTACTTGTCTTAACTTATGTTAATTTATATTATTTTAATCTAACCTAATATTATACATGTTTATGTTAAAATGGAAAGAATTAGCAGATAAAAAGCGAAAAGCGAGTTAGCTTGTCAAAGAATACGAGAATAAAGTTACCCGAAAAAGACTCGAAAAAGGAGCTAGTCGTGATTTATACACAGAAGTACTTAAACCTGTAACTAGCGAAATAACAGAGCAAACAAGGCGGCTAGCTGAACATTTGATTACCCTTCCGGAAATACGTCAACAGTTGGCTCTTCTTCCTGAGGCAATACGTCCGCAATTACTTGCCCCGCCTGATCGTGGATCTATAGCACCACCACCGCCACCACCGCCACCACCACACGTTTTTAAAAAACCAACTGTCAAGCAAACTATAGATCCTAATGACCGAGCACCACCGGGTGATTACAGAGAGGAACTGAAGCAGGCATAAGAGTCTAGACCAAAATTAAGAAAAGCTTCAGAGTGCTCAGCTCAAAACCTGCCGAACCCGCAGAAACATTTTTTGAAGCAGTCAAAAACAAACGTATATCAATTGATCCCGGGGATGAAGAAATAGAAGAAGAAGAATGGGAAGAAGAACCTGCTGCGAGGCCTAAGGAACCCAAACCGGTGTATGATATTGACTTGGATGCTGGTATTGATAAAGACGTACTTGATAAGTATGGCTTGCCAATGCCAACTCAAATACCAGGTATTATGGAAGGAAAAGCTGAATATGATAAACATATTGAAAGGGCTGAAGAGATATATGATAAATTGCTTCCCGAGATAAGAGGTATAAGAACAAGAGCAGAGAACCTCGATGGAAAAAAAACTCAAAGCGGGTCAGGAAAAAGCAACATCCGATGTGACTAAACTTAAATATTTAAAATTACTCGGTGACCCCGATGGCACCGAAAAAAAAGAAAAAATTGCGTGTAAAAGAATCTAATAAAAAGAAAAAGAGGCAAATGCTCTGATTTTTTATATGGAAAGGTTGCCTGAGCGAATTCGAGCAGCTAGCGAAACTGCACAAACGACTGGTAAAGGAATGCAACAAAATAAAAAATCCTACAAAGTCGACAAAGATGGTCACTATGGAATGTTACAAATTGATTTACCCAAGCTTGTTGGTCATCACAAACGTATTGCCAAGCAAGGAAAAGCAGTTGTGTTAGACCTAAAAGTAGACGATGATTTTATAGACTTGATAACAAAGCGTTACAACAATGGAAAAACTTATTCAAAGCTGTCTCAGAATGCTTTTAAGGAACTAACAGAATTATCTGATTTGCCAATTCACAAGGGTTCTTCAAAGTTCAAAAAGATTTTAGGAGGTTGTGTTGAATATTACAATAGTCCCAAAGAGTTGATGGATGATCTGGAGTTGGTGTGTGGAAGTATCGAATCAGGAAATAATAGTCCACAGCTGATAAATAAAGGTATTAGCATAATCGATGAATTATTAAAAATAGGCAACGAACACGAGCAACTATTTTCTAAATATTTTAATTAAATTATTGTCTAACTGTAATTATACATGAAAACCAAAGAATAATTAATTGATCACTTGACGCGACTTGTAGCTGCATACAGACGCAGTTATAAATTGTGCGGTATTATAAACACAACATTACAGATTGCCAGTGGAATAATTGGTTGTACTGCCGTATTGGCATTGGTTCCAGCAATTCCTGTTTTTGTAGCCGTAGTTGGTGCAGTTCCTCCAGTAGTTGCTGTTTTAGTGAGTAAAACAAGAATAGCAGAAAAAAAGACTTTGTTAAAAACAAATCATAGGAGTTTTAAACAACTTCTATCATATGTTCAAACAACAACAGGACTAGAAAATGATAAAGAGGTCATTAGGATTACCTTCAATAAAATATTAGAGATTCAAAAGAATGATAACTTTACAGAACCTCTGGAAATGTATATGAAAAGATTCAAGTTAAACGGCCATGGCATTCAGTCGTAATTCTTTTCTGATTTGTTTCCATATCCTATCGTACTTGTCTCTGGTTGATTTTGTTTTAATCAGTTTTGTTTCTTTTTCTATTTTTAATATTTTAAATATTTTCTGAAAAATGTATTCAAATTTGATTGATCTTTTTCGGCCTTCTGTTTTATCCAAAATCTTTACAATTTTGTAAAACAAATCTTCAAATCTTTGTCTATTTTTAGAAGACAAATCAAATGCTACCAAGTATTTATCTAAATGATACTTTCTGTGGTAAATAGTTTTCTTTTGGCTGTAGTTGTAACCTGTGATAAGATTATAACCATTGCGAGTGCCACAATTAAGGCAAACACGCTCGTTATCGAAAACTTCACAAGTATCGTTACAATTCACACATGCATAAGTACACTTATAACATAGTTTGGCCCTGGTACAATATTTACAAAGCTTCTTTTTATTAGTTGTGTAAAATAAGATGCAATCTGTGCACACCCCAGGAGGATCAATAATATCTAAAACTCTTTTACAATATTTGCAGTTCATTATATTATACTATAGAATTATATTTAAATAAGGCTTAAAAATATTATCTTACGTATCAGTGTTTGGCAAAACTATGGAAAATTTGAGAAAAAGAATTAATGTCAAATTAACTCACGATGAGGAGGTCCTTTAAAAATATAAGCAAGACCTTCATTTATTTCTTGTAAAATATTTAATGAAAATTTCTTTGCCATAAACAGAATAAAAGAACGATTAGTTTTAAATCGTCCTATTTATGTTGGTATGTGTATTTTAGACTTGTCAAAATATTTGATGTATGATTTCCATTACAACTACATTAAAAACAAATATGATAAAAAAGCTAAGTTATTATTTACTGATACCGATTCCTTGTGTTATGAAATAAAAACAAAAGATGTGTACGCAGACTTTTACAAGGATAAAGAACTTTTTGATAATTGCGATTATGATCCAAAAAGTAAGTTTCAGTTTAATGATAATAAAAAGGTTATTGGCAAGATGAAAGATGAAACGTGTGGCATACCTATTGTTGAATATGTTGGACTACGAAGTAAACTATATTCGTATATGTTAGATAATGAGGTTAGTACAAAGAAATGCAAGGGCGTTAAAAAGTGTGTTGTTAAAAAACAAATAGCACATGATGATTACAAAAAGATTTTGTTTACGGCAAAGTCATTAGATCACAAAAGCATAACATAAGCAGCTATGCAATAAATAAAAAAAGTTTATCAGCTTATGATGATAAACGGTGCATACTAGATAATGGACAAGATACATTAGCATACTAGTAAAATATACTATGATAGAGTATGTAATAGTTGAGTAGCATTCAAGGGTTTAAAAATAATTATATATAGTATTATTATATAATGGAACAAGAAAGATTAGAAAAGGTTTGCAGAAAACTTAACCATTTAAAAGATAAATATAGAAGAGAATTGATGAGAGGTAAGCAACTCCAAGTAGAATATGAGGTAGTCTGTGATGATTTTATGGACACCAAAAAAAGACGATTTCTTGTTGAAATGGATAATTATGAACGTGAGCTGGATAGTAACAGAGAAGAACTTATTGAACTAAAATACAAAACAGCAAAGTGTAGGAAAATAAAATACTACATGGTAAAAAATGATATGCAGAGCGATGATGAAGACTACTGCCCGGTTCCGTCGGACTTTGCTTAATGAGTTGCAAATGTCATGTTATTAAAATGACAACCGGATTGATTAGTAGTATAGATACTGGGGGTATCAGCGGAGTTTCCCTGAGCGGGGCTGCTTGAGCAACTAATAATATGTGTCGGGGCATTTCACTTAAGCATGACTTTCATTTAGATTTTTTTGTGTAAATGATGGCGTGCTTGAGTCAATAGCCATGGCTGGCATATTTTACTTTGCTTGGGTTTGAGGCCCCGGGAGGGGAACCTGTGCTGGTACCCCCAGTATCTATACTACTGGTTCAGATATAAAAATTACACGTTTAAAAGATGTTTTTGATAAGGTTTTTGCAATGCAAAACAAAAATTAGACGGAAAAAACTCAGAACTTGTATCCAAAAATAATTTGAATGTGTTGAGCAAACGTAAATTCAGACACCCTGAAAGTTTTACAGCAAACTATGATAGGTAACTGAAATTATTTGCGATTCCTTAAATTTTCGGCTGTCCCACCAACAAGGAATTTAAAGTTCTGGGGAATAAAAACAATTTAAAAAAAAAGCTTTCTTTTTTTCTCAACTGATTTTCAAACCTAAGGTATTTACCACTAGAAATGCAAAATCCAAAGTTATAAAAGTTATATTGGTATTGTTAAAACAGGTCAGGGTATTGCTGAAAATCATTTGAGTGAAACAAGCTCCAGAACAATAAGTAAAAAATTATTTATGTCGACGTTATTGATTTGCTGTTTAATTCTGAAAGCAAGTTCCTTGAAAGAAACTAAGCCGCCAAATAACGGAACAAATAGGCCTATACTACAAAACCGTTTTTTTATCAAAACTCTATCTAGGTATTCAGGTCTTATAATAATGTATATATGTGCCGAATAAAGGTAAAGGTATATTCACGGGTTCTTAAAATACCCGTGATTGAATATGCGTAAAATGGAATATGAGTTGATAACTCTTAATTCGGCACTCCGGTTTTGGAGTTTGGACTGGCTGGTTAAAGCCGTTTATATTGTATCTACAGAGTTTGGATTCTCAAAATATATATATACATCGTCGTCAGTAGGTTTAGAAACAGTGTACATATGATTATATAATTTCGCTGCTGTTGACGGGATAGATACTTTAAGCACCAACACGCATATTTGCTTCAAAAAGCCGGGTATCAGCGCTGTGGTTACGTGAGTTCGATCCACAGTTGGGTCGTTGTGGCGAAAACAAAGGAAAATATGTAATACTCTAAAGCAGTTCACAATGCATTCGGACGATACTTATATCCGATGTCCTCACATACAACCAACGCACCACTGACACATATGACACCACAGACATAATGCACTCAAGTGTGGTCTAAACATATGCGACGCGACTATAAACCTTAGTATTACACACTAGCAAACACATGGATATTGAGCTCGAATTAGGGACAACCCGATCATTGTATAGAGTTGTATGTGCAACGTGGCTTGTTGTGTTATTTAGTTGTGATGGGTCTGTACATTGATCCTTGGTAACGGTATGCCACTTTAACTTTTGAGTACTATTATTTATATTATCCTCAACAGGGAGTATATGCACCTATCAATATTTTGCCCCATGGGGGGGGGGGGGGGGGGGGGGGGGCGGCGGGCATACAGGGGGACTTTAGACCACGAAGACGGTCCCCGATAGGCGGGAGTTTGACACGCCGAATTATTCCGGGTCCCGGGAAATAGACTGGCCGGATTTTACGACTCGGTACCCGGGATTTAGACAAACCATTTGTATTAACAAAATGGCGGAAATTTTGAAAAAATGGAAGCGTTTAAATCACATTTTTCTGTCCAAGACATGTGTGATTGGGTTGGGGTAATATCCCCAGACCTGTCTTAGATATTTAAAGGTATACAGGAAATGTTCTTATTCACTTCTGTTGACGTACAGTATATGTATTTTCTTCGTAATGCCATTCTATTGTCGTGAGTTTTCGCGATGACCTTCACGTAATTGATTTCCAAAATATGTAGGCATCTATCCCATGTAACAAAGTCTGCATTATTCATAGACTTAATTAAGTAATCTATATTTCAGATATTGTTGTTGAACTGTCAAGATTTGGGCGGAAGAGAAAGAGGCGGATGTTTAGTGAATTTGTTTTGTAAAAAACAAAATAAAATATGAAATTTACAGTGTGCTGTAACTTTTTACCTTCATTGCTTTCTATCAGAATACTTAAAGCATTAAATTGATGCTAGGTTTTTCTCCATAAACATTGGTTAAACTGTCGAATTGCTG
>JAWPHD010009987.1:0-98192 GCA_037043455.1 Cyrtodaria siliqua
AAAATATAGCATTTTTTAACTAAATCAAGGGCCATAACTCATCTGTTACTGGTCCGATCTGGCTGGTTTTCGAAATTGTCTGAGTTGTCATTGATATAAACAATCAGGTAAAGTTTTGTAAAGATCAGATGAAAGATAAAGGCCCTATCGAATTAACGAGGCAAAATATAGCTTTTTTAACTAAATAAGGGCCATAACTCCGCTGTTACTGGTCCGATCCAGCTAGTTTTCGAACTTGTTCTAAGCTCTCATTTATATAAACAATCTGGTAAAGTTTGGTAAAGATTGGATGAAAGATGAAGGGGCCTATCATCTTAATGAGGCAAAATATAGCAAATTTTAACTAAAATCAAGGGCAATAACTCCGCTGTTAATGATCCGATCTAGCTGGTGTTCCAATTGTCTGAACTGTCATTGATATTAACAATCTGTGCAAGTTTGGTAACAATCAAATAAAAATGAAGGTGCTAGAGTGTTCACAAGGCTTAATATGGCATTTTTCAGCAAAACACAGGGCCATAACTCCGGTGAAATTATTTCGATCTTGCCGGTTTCGAACTTGTCCGAGCTTTAATTGATATAAAGACACTGGCAAAGTTAAGTAAAGGTCCGATTAATATTCAAGGCCCTAGAGTGTTCACAAGGCAGAAAATAGCATTTTTCAGAAAAAACAAGGGCCATAACTCCGGTGTTACTGATCCGATTTGGCTGGTTTTTGCACTTGTCCCAGCTTTCCATTGATATTAACAATCTGTGCAAGTTTGGTAAAGATCAAATAATAAATGAAGGTGCTAGAGTGTTCACAAGGCTTAATATGGCATTTTTCAGAAAAACAAGGGCATTAACTCCGGTGTTACTGATTCGATTTGGCTGGTTTTCGAACTTGTCCGAGCTTTTATTGATATTGACAATCTGTGCAAGTTTGGTAAAGATCAAATAATAAATGAAGGTGCTAGAGTGTTCACAATGCTTAATATGGCATTTTTCAGCAAACAAGGGCCATAACTCTGGTGAAATTTATCCGATCTGGCTGGTTTTCGAACTTGTCCGAGCTTTTATTGATATAAAGACACTGGCAAAGTTTCGTAAAGATTCGATTAATAATGAAGGCCCTAGAGTGTTCACAAGGCAAAAGTTAACAGACGGACGGACGGACGGACGGACGGACGGACGGACGGACGACGGACGACGGACAACTCGCCATCCCATAAGCTCTGCTGGCCTTCGGCCAGTAGAGCTAAAAACTAATAGGGGTTGTTGTTGTAGTGTTTATTTATACTCGCCGTTTCATGATCAGGTCATTTACCTCGACTTTTGACTTATTAACCATAAAATCAATAGGGGTCGGTCGTTGTTGCAAAATGAATACTATTTGTATAAAGATTTAAGATTGTAGATATAATAGTAAATAAATTACAGCCCAAACGGCATTTTTCATGATCAGGTTACTGTGACTTTAACATCAAATATACAGGAGTCATTGTTTTATCAAGGGTACTATTTCTGTAATATACAGGAGTCATTGTTTTATCAAGGGTACTATTTCTGTAATATACAGGAGTCATTGTTTTATCAAGGGTACTATTTCTGTAATATACAGGAGTCATTGTTTTATCAAGGGTACTATTTCTGTAATATACAGGAGTCATTGTTTTATCAAGGGTACTATTTCTGTAATATACAGGAGTCATTGTTTTATCAAGGGTACTATTTCTGTAATATACAGGAGTCATTGTTTTATCAAGGGTACTATTTCTGTAATATACAGGAGTCATTGTTTTATCAAGGGTACAATTTCTGTAATATACAGGAGTCATTGTTTTATCAAGGGTACTATTTCTGTAATATACAGGAGTCATTGTTTTATCAAGGGTACTATTTCTGTAATATACAGGAGTCATTGTTTTATCAAGGGTACTATTTCTGTAATATACAGGAGTCATTGTTTTATCAAGGTACTATTTCTGTAATATACAGGAGTCATTGTTTTATCAAGGGTACTATTTCTGTAATATACAGGAGTCATTGTTTTATCAAGGGTACTATTTCTGTAATATACAGGAGTCATTGTTTTATCAAGGGTACTATTTCTGTAATATACAGGAGTCATTGTTTTATCAAGGGTACTATTTCTGTAATATACAGGAGTCATTGTTTTATCAAGGGTACTATTTCTGTAATATACAGGAGTCATTGTTTTATCAAGGGTACTATTTCTGTAATATACAGGAGTCATTGTTTTATCAAGGGTACTATTTCTGTAATATACAGGAGTCATTGTTTTATCAAGGGTACTATTTCTGTAATATACAGGAGTCATTGTTTTATCAAGGGTACTATTTCTGTAATATACAGGAGTCATTGTTTTATCAAGGAATTTCTGTAATATACAGGAGTCATTGTTTTATCAAGGTACTATTTCTGTAATATACAGGAGTCATTGTTTTATCAAGGGTACTATTTCTGTAATATACAGGAGTCATTGTTTTATCAAGGGTACTATTTCTGTAATATACAGGAGTCATTGTTTTATCAAGGGTACTATTTCTGTTATATACAGGAGTCACTGTTTTATCAAGGGTACTATTTCTGTAATATACAGGAGTCATTGTTTTATCAAGGGTACTATTTCTGTAAAATTTCAAGATTGTAGGTGTAATAATTACAAATTACAGTGGGGGAAATATTTCTCAGGATTCAGTCATTGTCATGACAATGTGACCTTTATGACCTACTGAACCTAAAAGCAATTGGCTTCCTCCTCTCACCAAGGTAAATGCACCTATAAAGTTTAGTGAGGGTATGTCCATATGAAGTCATGGTGACCTTGACCTTTGACCTACTAACCCCCAAAGGCAATAGAGTTCATCTTCTCACCAAGAGCAATGTGACTATAGAGTTTCATGAGTGTAGGTGTTATACTCCTGGAGTCGTTGCTTGGAATATACATGTCCATGCGCAGTCAATGCAGTGTTTTTTTATGTGTTTTGTGAATGCAGCCTGTGCCTGTGCCATTGTGAAAAATAGCGGCATTTTTCTAGAAATTGTGAAAATTGTGAAATATTATAACAAAAGAAAAAGAAACTTTTTTCACTTTTATTTTCACAGTTTAATATCCCTTGGTTTTAAGTTTTGTTTTTGGTAAATACAGACTAGTTTTGACACCAGCTAATATTAAGACTAGTATCCTTACTGCCTGTTTTTTTGTTTTTTTTCAGGTTGTGAATTTTTTGGATATAATTGTGAAAGTATACTTTTTGGCATTGTGAATGGGGCCGAATAACGGCCCCAAATTAGGCATAAAAAAAACACTGCAATGTGAATTTAACCTTTGTCATAATGACCCCAAAAGCAACGCCGTTCCTCCACTGATAAAGGGTGATGTACCTATGAAGTGGTATGTTACACTTTCAAACTTATCACGCGGAATGCATATTACCAAATAAGGTCATAGCAAATCTTCGCCTTTAAGCTAATGACCCCAAAAACAATATGGTTCGACTTCTCACCAAGGACTATGTACCTAAGAAGTTTCACGATAGTGGGTGTTATGCTTTCAAAGTTGTCACTCGGAATGCTTATTTCCATATGAGGTCACAGCAACCTCGACCTTTGACCTACTGATCCTTAAAAACAACAGGGCTCCTTCTTTTACCAGGAAAATGTATGTATGAAGTTTCATGAGTGTGGGTGTCCTGGTTTCAAAGTTATCGCGCGGAATGTGTATTTCCACATAATGTTGTGGCAACCTTGACCTTTGGCCTACTGAACCTAAATACAATAGGATTTCTCCACTCATCAAGGGAAAAGTACCTATGACATTTCATGAGTGTTTATGGTTTCGAAGTTACTGTGTGGAATTTGTATTTACAAATAAGGTCACAGTGACTCCAAATGCAGTCCCACGCTTCCTTTCCATATAAGGTACCTACAAAGCAAGTTTCGTTCCAATATCTCATTCCCAACAAAAGTTATTGAGCAGAAACCGTTTTCTACTTTTAGCAACGATGATCATGACCTTGACCCTGACCCCAAATGCAATCCCAAACTTCGTTTTGATATAAGCTACCTACATACATGTAGCAAATTTCATCAGGGATCAAATTTAACTTTCTTAGTCACTCGCTAAAAAATGCAAGCGCCAAAATGTTGCTATTTTAAATCTAGGTACTTGCATTAATAATTTAGAACCTTCGATCTTTTTAGATAGATTGCTATATATGTAAATACTGGTAGTAACATTTTCACACTCAGCTAGTTGCAACAAGGTAATAATGTTCCATTATACTTACTATATGCACCTATTTTAGCAAGTTTGAGTGCAAACCATTTTCCAATTTTCAGTAACAATGACCTTGACCTCGGCTTGACCCCAGTGACCCCAAATGCAATCCCATGTAAGGTAAGTACACAGCAAGTTTCGTTCCAATATCTCATTCCAAACTAAAGTTTGTGAGCGGAAACCGTTTTTCTATTTTTAGTAACAATCCCAGTGAGGCCAAGTTGTGTTTCAGGTTCCCGACCGACCCTATATTTGTCCCGACCCTAACCTTTTTTTTCTCTGTTTCAAAAAAATCAATAATTATTTTTTTTAAAAATCGCGATCTCTTGTGCCGCGATGATGACGATATTGTTTTCGTTCTGTATTCGTCAATGCTTTAGTCCGACGGAAATACTGCGATTGTGTATCTCGGATGTTTACGCTTATCTTTACCCGGCAATGGCTGCCGCAGCAAGGCTTATGGCCTTCAAGGTCGAAAAATGATACCATCAAGTGGCCAGGAGTTATTTTAGCTGTATTTCTACCGACAAATTGGTGGCCGATATTATCGGGGAGGTTCATCCTTCATATAAAGGCTACAATATTACTGTCACCGGTTCTGTATGTATTTTTCCTAGCAACACAATAAAAACAAAAAACAAAAAATGTATTCTTTGGCTCACACGACGAATGTTTATAAAATTGAAATATTAAAAGTACTTTTACTTTTATGTACGTTGCATGTTTTATTGAAACAATATTCCAAACAAATGCATGTGCTCTGCTCTGTGACGTTTCTTTCCCATCTTCATGTGATGAGTTCAAAGTCCATTTTGGAGCAATTTTAAATTATATAAATTAATATATACATCCTTGAGGCCCTCAAAATCAGAGTTTAGAATTATTATGTTTTCTGGTTGTAATTTCTACCTTTGTGTATTTAAAAAAATAATAATAATAAAAATAAAAGGAAAATCGACCTACCAGCCTATTTTTTTTGAGCAGAAAACCTGAAACAAGACTAACTTTTTTCTTGGCCTGACCACAAATGAAATCCCAAACTTCCACATGATATAAGCTACCTACAGAGCAAGTTTCAATCTAATATCTCATCATTCCTTACTTAAGTAATTTAGCGGAAACCGTTTGTTTATTTTTAGTAACAGTGACCTTGGCCTTGAACCCAGTGACTGACACCAAATGTAATTCCGAGCTTCCTTTCCATATAAGGTACCTACAAAACAAGTTTCTTTCAATTGAATAGCACATTCCCAACTAAAGTTATTGAACGGAAACAGTTTTTCTATTTTTAGTAACGATGATCATGACCTTGACCCTGACCACAAATGCAATCCCAAACTTCGTTTTGATATAAGCTACCTACATACATGTAGCAAATTTCATCAGGGATCAAATTTAACTTTCTTAGTCACTTGCTAAAAAATGCAAGCGCCAAAATGTTCTACTTGCTATTTTAATCAAGGTAATTGCATTAATTAATAATTTAGAACCTTCGATCATTTTAGATGGATTGCTATATATGTAATAACATTTTCACACTCATACAGATGATAACAAGGTAATATGTTCCATTATACTTACAATGCACCGCTTCCTTTTCATAGAAGCTACCTACCCTGCGAGTTTCATTGCAATACCTCATTCCTAACAAAAGTTACTGAGCGGAAACTAAGAGTTAGACGCCGCACGCATGCTCGCCCGCCAAACGACATAATTACCCCAATCTAATAACCAAAGTTTTCCAAGGAAAACCTGGTTAAAAATCTGGCGTTTCTGGTCTTGTTCCTAAAAAAATTTAGGTTACATGTAGGTGGGTAAGAAAATAGAAGATTATTTATTTATTTTTTAGAATTAATCCTTACTATTCGAAATACACATGGATTCGAGAAAACCAAATGTATGTTTCTTGAACACAATATGCGAGGTCCAATATACTGACACTAACACACATTTGTTTGTGTGGGGTCTGTCTAAAGACCAGAAACAACCACTATTACTTTTTGGCCTTATACAAACTATAATTAATACATGTATACCAATTTTTACCTTCTTTATTTCCAGCCATGTCTCTGTAGCAGTCCAGTAAGGTAGAACTAGGTGTCCGAAAATAATCTTCCAACAGGTCAATTCCTAAAAAATAGTTTAATACCTTATATATGCAACTTGGCGACATTCACAAGATGATAAGCATGCAGAGCTGTGGATAATTTTTGACTGCAATAAGTAGAAAAATATGAGAAAATACTCAAAAACTCAGCTTAACTACAGCTCTGACTGCTGCTGCATGAAGATATTGGTAAATAAATTTGGTACTGAAGTGTTGCAAAATTCTAACTTCTTCATACTTGTAAAAACTTTTTAACACAGAACCGCGACATATATAACAGTAGTTAAAATTGAAGATTTAAAACTTGAAAGAACATATATTCTGGTGCATTAAATACGCCGACATTTTGTATAATTTAATTTTGCCTACACCTATGAGTACTAATTCTTCCTCAATCCATTTAAAGTTTCATTTTATTTGTGATATAAAACTAAAATCGTAATGTTGCAAACTGAACTATAACGTTTTGCAGTTTTTTATATTTAGTGAAAAAAAAATACAATTTCAAATATAATGTTGATATCGGAACTGAGTGTTTGCGCATGCGTTGTGGATCCAGATGTACCCATACCCAATGTGTTATGATGTTTACATGTTATGGCAATAAGACAACATGTTACGTGACTGAAAACAAACGCAATTTGTAAAAGACTATTTTTGCATTAGTGGGTGGGGTAAATAGACATGCTTCTTATCTATGATAAGCACAAAAACATTAAACATGTCAAAAGTTAGGGATTTCTAATAAATTTCTGTTAACGTTGACATGAGACAATGGTTTTAAAACTATTTAAGGCAATTAGACTAACACATAACCTACATAAATACTCGTATTAACATAAAGTAGTATTCTTAAGATATAAAACTGGAGAAATTTTCAACACAGGTTTGACAAGTTCGTGCAAACATCTATGGATGTCGTCTTTTAGTATGGTGTATTTATGTGTTTGATAAGACAGAAAATGCATATAAAGTTTCTTTTGCAATTTTGTCCCGGTGTTCTACTCAAGTTACTTGACTATTACATTATATTGCAGAGTAGTGCGAGTAATTTCAATCTTTTATTTGTTTCATTGCGGTGCCATTAGTAGTTTTTTTAGTTCAAGTCCCTATCCCACCAGCAACAGGCGAATTTTATTACAGATGTACACCGTTTTTAAGCCTACTGACGGTGCGGTATATATATATAAAACTTCCATATTTTGAGAATCCAAACTTTATAGACACGGCTTTAACAGGCCAGGCCAAACCCAAAAACTGGCGTGTCGAATTAAGAGTTACCAACTCATAATTCATTATACACATTTAATCAAGAGTACTTTAAGAACCCCATGAATAAACCTATATTTTTAACTGGCACATATTCATTATTATATGACCTGAACACCTGGATAGCGTTTTGAAACAGTTTTATAATGTCATTTTCAAGGCACAAAATGTCCACTTGTCCACTCGCCATGACGAGTGCTCATTGATGCAGGACAAGCAGAAAATCAGATAAATTCTACAACAACTTATTAGTATGACCATTCAAATATTTCATAGGACAAGCAACTCAGAAACAAATGTTCCTGCCCTGAATTTTGCTGTTATTAGGCGGGTTAGTTTCTTTAAGCTCTGGACAATATTGCCATAGTTAAAAACGATCACGATTCTACTGCAATAGTGAGATAATATCACGATAGTATCGCAAAATTTTAACATAGCATTTGTGCCCTTTGCTAGTTAAAAAAAGTATGGGCTCTCCATTGTGTTTTCTTGATGGATACAAATGCACATTTACATATATTGTGCAGAAATTACTTACTTGTCAGAGAAATAACCAATGATGCATTGATAATCGATGGCCGTTCAGAGCTGTAGATAAGGATTTTACTATTTGTTTTTTTTGCCCTTCATTTTTTTATATTTGTTTTTTTTACCCCAATAATTTTTCTTATCAATATGTTTACCCTTCATTTGTTTACATTTTCTTTTTTCCTTCAATTACTCAGAATTATTGTAAATTGTACAGTTTCAACTAAATATGTGTTTGTGTGCACACAAGTGTTTCTTTTGTTTGTGATTTTTTTTTTACTTTGCAACACATTGGTCAATTAAATCAAACAATATTTGCCAAGCAATTGACTCAAAAGAAACATTTTCATTGATGGAAAGGTGAATCGTAATTTTATTTACAGTGTGATTGATATTTACACTTTTTTTCCGCCCAAGAACGCTTTTACAGGAAATAAATACATAGACTGGATTATATTACCTATTAATTATACACTATTTCAACATGTTTTAAGACGTAAACATAAACCCGAAATCCGTCTAAGAAATGTTTTGTTTTGTCAAGCATAGATTTGTTCTGAATATGTTCTAATAGAGTCTTGTATCATATAGTACATGAACATATTCTACACACGTGTGACAAGTATGGAACAGTTGACAGAACAAACCATAAATTCTTTGATCGGAAAAGCTTTAAACACTGTAGATTTTTGTTTCGCTACGCATTGAAATAAATCTTAAAATGTGTTTTTCTTATATTTTTTACACATTTTTTAATACGCATAAAACAAAATCTTTTGCGTTTTTTGGCTCATTTATTTGCGTAAATTACACAGATATGCAGCTTATCGCTCTGGCCGTTGCCATGTTGGTTTTGGTCTAATCACTAACCGAATGCAAAAAATGTATACTGTAATTGTCATCAATAAATTCATTGTCATTCATAAATTTTATCGGAAAGCACAAATCTATTGGGTATTTATATGTATGTGATATGTATCCACGCCCCCAACCCCACTCCAACCCCGCTATGATAAGTTAAACATCGGGCCTATATGTTGTCCGGAGTAAACTTTTAAGTAATTCGTGAAAATGTGGTAATTATAAAG
This sequence comes from Cyrtodaria siliqua, assembly GCA_037043455.1. Taxonomy (NCBI): domain Eukaryota; kingdom Metazoa; phylum Mollusca; class Bivalvia; order Adapedonta; family Hiatellidae; genus Cyrtodaria; species Cyrtodaria siliqua. Next base: position 9,275 of record JAWPHD010009987.1, read on the forward strand.
TATTGAGCTTCGCGCGAACATTAAATATTTTGGTAAGCTTCCGAAGCGAAGCCCACAGGCCATGATTCGTCCCATTCGTCAATTCCGTAGTTGACCTTAGTTGACATTTTCAAAGGGAATACAAGTGCATTCTTTCATGTTTATTTATCCAGAGATCTAAAAAGAATATGTGTCTGAATAATCATACTGATAATAATGCTGGACAATTATTCAGTGCTAAAATGTGTCCAGTAGTATAAATTAAACATGGTAGCAAACACTATATAAACTATCAAAGCGCGTTCGCATTGTAAGTTTCGCACGAAGCAAGACCCCGAACATTAAAACAAATCATATATCACATACTGCCTGCCATAAGCTTCGCGAAGCGGAGCCCCACATCCCTTACAAATTCATATTTTATAACATATGACAGTGTGATAAACATGGTGAAATGGTGCTGTAAGTGCCAAAATAATGCCGAGTGCAGCGAGGTGCATAACTACAATTTAACAAGATGTGTGTATCTCACAAAAGGCTTAATTGTTTACGCATATTTGTAGTCTCCATCATCCAAACACACACAATATGATTGCGAGCGCAAACGAGCGTCTGGTCTCAATTTCATTAAAATGGTTGACATATATTTTCAATACAGCTTCATAATTTATAAAGGGGCTGGTGTGGCCCTATGGATAACCTCTGAACTTGAAATCCGGTGAACCCGGGGTCAAGCTTCACAATCGCCACTGAGTTTTGTCTGTGTTCTTCAGCAAGGCACTGAGGTTTTGTATATCGGAGTCTATCCTCCAAGCACGTTAGTTTAAAGAACTATATATAAGAACATATTCGTTATAGTATGCCAGGTTCCAGATTACTATGTGTGATCTCCTCTCTCGGGCGGCTCAAATAACCTATAATGTGTTGTTGATCCATTAAACAACATTCAATTCGTACCTTACAAATTGAATTGACTTATCCCCAAATAGCAAGGGCGAACCAGAGGCTCTCCATCACAATCACACCCCTAACATTCGACAAGCAGTGTTAGCCTAAGCTTGTCAGATTTTAAGGGGCTCGCACGGGGTCATTATCATAGGATTTAGCAATTAAATATTTTGAAAATGCACTAGAATTCACATTATGTCATGTAGAAAACAAAGAAACTTCGGTAAGAGTAAGGGTATATGCCTTTACATGTATCATTCCCTTCTCTCAAAATTAAATTATTAAAACATGTATGTCGAATTAAAAACTTTAATTTGAACTGAAACAGTAGGCCTAGATATATCATATATTACGGGCAAAGCCCGACTATAGGTTACACCTTTGCATGCAAATGAATATGGTAAATACTCACAAACTAACACTACTAATTTTCATTTTCATAATGCATCCAACTTTATACGGGCGAAGCCCGACTATAGGTTACACGTATGCATGCAAATGAATAGACTGCTACACAGCCGTCAAAAATTTAACGATTGTCAGTAGCCACTACACGTGATAAAATGCATTCATTGGTCAAACATTATCGGGGAAGCACGTCATAGACATGTGTTTGAAATTGTTTGCATCTATAAATAGATTGTGTAGGCACATCACCATGTGGAAGTTGAATCTGTGTGTAGATGTTGATGTTTGAAAACTTACGTTTTGCGTTGTTTTTAATTATTAAAATAGGTTTTTAATTAATAAACAAGAGGTCAATGACCTTGAAGCTCTACCGATTGATTTTGATTTCAGGAAGTAGTCGATAAAGACTTGTTTTTTGAAAAATTATTTTTAGCCGTGGCGGCCATCTTGAATTTCCGGCCGACCTGAAATTTTGCTAGGATCAATTAGACATCAAGAGCAACAATCCTGTGAAGTTTCACGAAAATCCGCCAAGTAGTTTCAGAGGAGTAGTCGCTACAAGTTTTTATCATATAACTCTATGTAAACAAAGATGGCCACTGGCAGCAATGTTTAACGTCGAATCAAAATAATGTTTGACTCTGATAAGCATCATGTCATGCTGATCAATTTACAAAAAGTCCCATATCAATATCACTTATAGTTTTCAAGAAGTAGTCGCTACAAACTTGTATTTTGTAAATCTATTTTTAGCCATGGCAGCCATCTTGAATTTCCGGCCGACCTGAAATTTTGCTAGGATCAATTAGACATCAAGAGCAACATTCCTGAGAAGTTTCATGAAAATCCGTCAAGTAGTTTCAGAGGAGTAGTCGCTACAAGTTTTCATCATATAACTCTATGTAAACAAAGATGGCCACTGGCAGCCATGTTTAACGTCGAATCAAAATAATATTTGACTCTGATAAGCATTATGTCATGCTGATCATTTTACAAAAAGTCCCATATCAATATCACTTATAGTTTTCAAGACGTAGTCGCTACAAACTTCTTTTTTAACAAGAGGTCAATGACCTTGAAGCTCTACTGATTGATTTTGATTTCAGGAAGTAGTCGCTACAGACTTGTTTTTTGAAAATCTATTTTTAACCGTTGCGGCCATCTTGAATTTCCGGCCGACCTGAAATTTTGCTAAGATCAATAAGACATTAAGAGCAACATTCCTGTGAAGTTTCATGAAAATCCGTCAGGTAGTTTCAAAGAAGTAGTCGCTACAAGTTTTCATTATATAACTCTATGTTAACAAAGCAGCCATGTTTAAGGTCAAATCAAAACGATTTTCGACAAGGACCAACATCATGTCATACTGATCATTTTAGAAAAAGTCCCATATCAATATCTCTTATTGTTTTGAAGAAGTAGTCGCTACAAACTTATTTATTTTAAATCTATTTTTAGCTGTGGCGGCCATCTTGAATTTTCGGCCGACCTGAAATTTTTCTAGGATCAACTAGACATCAAGAGCAACATTCCTGTGAAGTTTCATGAACATCCGTCAAGTAGTTTCAGAGGAGTAGTCGCTACAAGTTTTTACTATATAACTCTTTGTAACCAAAGATGGCCACTGGCAGCCATGTTTAACGTCGAATCAAAATAATTTTCCACAAGGATCTACATCATGTCATGCTGATCATTTTAGAAAAAGTCCCATATCAATATCACTTATAGTTTTCAAGAAGTAGTCGCTACAAACTTATTTTTTAAAAATCTATTTTTAGCTGTGACGGCCATCTTGAATTTCCGGCCGACCTGAAATTTTGATAGGATCAATTAGATATCAAGAGCAACATTCCTGTAAAGTTTCATGACAATCCGCCAAGTAGTTTCAGAGGAGTAGTCGCTACAAGTTTTTACTATATAACTCTATGTAAACAAAGATGGCCGCTTGCAGCCATGTTTAACGTTGAATCAAAACGATTTTTGACTTGGATCTACATCATGTAATGCTGATCATTTTAGAAAAAGTCCCATATCAATATCACTTATAGTTTTCAAGAAGTAGTCGCTACAAACTTATTTTTTAAAAATCTATTTTTAGCTGTGACGGCCATCTTGAATTTCCGGCCGACCTGAAATTTTTCTAGGATCAATCAGACATCAAGAGCAACATTCCTGTAAAGTTTCATGACAATCCGCCAAGTAGTTTCAGAGAAGTAGTCGCTACAAGTTTTTACTATATAACTCTATGTAAACAAAGATGGCCGCTGGCAGCCATGTTTAACGTTGAATCAAAACGATTTTTGACTAGGATCAACATCATGTCATGCTGATCATTTTAGAAAAAGTCCCATATCAATATCACTTATAGTTTTCAAGAAGAAGTCGCTACAAACTTGTATTTTAAAACTCTATTTTTAGCATTGGCGGCCATCTTGGATTTCATATCAACATGAATTTTTGCTAGGATCAACTAGACTTTATGGGCAACATTTCTGTAAAGTTTCATGAATATCTATCCAGTAGTTTCAGCTGTGAAGTCGCTACAAGTTTTTACTATATAACTCTATGTAAACAAAGATGGCCGCTGGCAGCCATGTTTAACGTTGAATCAAAACGATTTTTGACTAGGATCAACATCATGTCATGCTGATCATTTAAGAAAAAGTCCCATATCAATATCACTTATAGTTTTCAAGAAGAAGTCGCTACAAACTTGTATTTTAAAACTCTATTTTTAGCTTTGGCGGCCATCTTGGATTTCACATCAACATGAATTTTTGCTAGGATCAAATAGACTTTATGGGCAACATTTCTGTAAAGTTTCATGAATATCCATCCTGTAGTTTCAGCTGTGAAGTCGCTACAAGTTTTTACTATATAACTCTATGTAAACAAAGATGGCCACTGGCAGCCATGTTTAACGTTGAATCAAAACGATTTTTGACTAGGATCAACATCATGTCATGCTGATCATTTTAGAAAAAGTCCCATATCAATATCACTTATAGTTTTCAAGAAGAAGTCGCTACAAACTTGTATTTTAAAACTCTATTTTTAGCTTTGGCGGCCATCTTGGATTTCACATCAACATGAATTTTTGCTAGGATCAACTAGACTTTATGGGCAACATTTCTGTAAAGTTTCATGAATATCCATCCAGTAGTTTCAGCTGTGAAGTCGCTACAAATAAAAGTTTACGGACAGACAGACGGACAGACGGACAGACGGACAGACGGACGGACGGACGACGGACTCCGCACCACGGCATAAGCTCTGCTGATCTCTGATCAGTAGAGCTAAAAATCTATTTTTAGCTGTGGCGGCCATCTTGAATTTCTGGCCGACCTGAAATTTTGCTAGGATCAATTAGACATTAAGAGCAACATTCCTGTAAAGTTTCATGAAAATCCGCCAAGTAGTTTCAAAGGAGTAGTCGCTACAAGTTTTTACTATATAACTCTATGTAAACAAAGATGGCCGCTGGCAGCCATGTTTAACGTTGAATCAAAACAATTTTTGACAAGGACCAACATCATATCATGCTGATCATTTTAGAAAAAGTTCCATATCAATATCACTTATAGTTTTCAAGAAGTAGTCGCTACAAACTTGTATTTTGAAAATGTATTTTTAGCCGTGGCGGCCATCTTGAATTTCCGCCGACCTGAAATTTCGCTAGGATCAATGAGACATCAAGAGCAACATTCCTGTGAAGTTTCATGAAAATCCGTCAAGTAGTTTCAGAGGAGTAGTCGCTACAAGTTTTCATTATATAACTCTATGTAAACAAAGATGGCCACTGGCAGCCATGTTTAACGTCGAATCAAAACGATTTTCGACAAGGACCAACATCATGTCATGCTGATCATTTTAGAAAAAGTCCCATATCAATATCACTTAGAGTTTTCAAGAAGTAGTCGCTACAAACTTGTTTTTTAAAAACCTATTTTTAGATCTGGCGGCCATCTTGGATTTCACATCAACATGAATTTTTGCTAGGATCAACTAGACTTCATGGGCAACATTTCTGTAAAGTGTCATGAAAATCCATTTAGTAGTTTCAGAGGAGTAGTCGCTACAAAAAAAGTTTATTGACAGACGGACGGACAGACGGACGACGGACGTAAAGGAGCGCCTCCCTTATAATATGAGAAATTAATGTTGAAAGGGCCATTTCTTAAAAAAAAAATTGCGTGCCAACTGTTTTTAAAACAATGATCACACTCTAAAATCTGAGAAGTTGAACTTTGTGAAAAAAAAGCTGATTATGAAAAAAATATTATTTATTCAAACTTACGTATTTGTGGGCTTGGATACGAAGTTGTCAAGAGAGAGGCATTGAAACAGTCCTATTGTGGTGGTGTCTTGGCCTGTGTGTCTCAGTATCATCGACCGTCATAGATGGCCTAAAATGTACAGAAAATTACGTAAAACACCAGTTAACCAATCAACTATCCACTTCCCACATACTTCTACATACTTCTACAATGGGGGAAATAACTATCAGGGGTGTAAAATTCCACTTGCCCGCTCGCATTGGCGAGTGCAAGCTGCCTGCGGACGAGTAACATTTGGCGCCTGGTCGTCCGACAGGGCGAGTGACTTTTTGCACTATAAAAATTAAGTTAAACTATCGTTCAAACGTTGCAATATTTGCAAGATTTCAAATCTGGATCATTTCCGACGCGTAATTTTGTTCTGTATTGTCGTTTGCAGGACCCAGATTAACAGGTGTTTGTTTGTTACCAGGTAACCCACGCGTCATATAGACTGTGATTCAATTCACGCTAGAATCAATTGGAGTGTGATGCAATATATCGCTAACCGGTCAGACTGTTTTTTTTTATATCGACACCGTAAATATGGCGGGTAAACAAGCAGACATCAGGTCGCTGTTCGGAAAGTCTGCGTCAGCGACTGCAAGCGGATTCGGCCCGAGTGTCGGCGAATCAGAACGGGTATGGCTGATCAACAAGCGTAGTTCCCAACCGCTATTAATTAGTTCTGGCGTCTATTATTGGTCCAATGGAGACAAAATACTGAAGAGAAAGTTCAGCAGAATGTTGTTGTTGTTGTTGTAAGCACTCCACGCTTATTTTATTTGCCCACTCCCCTGACGAATGTCCGCGTGGAAGGGAATAAATCTTAATGTCTTTACTTCAAGTGAAATGAGACACTGTCAGAGAGAGAGAGAGCGAGAGAGTGGGGGTGGGAGGGGTGGGGGAGAGAATTTAGAGCAGGAGAGGGGGTGGGGGGACAGAGAGAGAATTTAGAGCACTTTTGTGTCACTGTGTAAATATGACCTTGGGACAGAACTAGTCTAATTAAATACTTTCAGTCACTATGCCTGTGACAGTGTATGAGGACAGGTTGCAGACCATAATATTAAATGTGTTGTTAGATAATATGACGCTTTTTTTGGTAAGGGCGAGTAGCTTTTTGCTTCCACTAGTCCTGCAGTGCGAGTGGATTTTTCCAAATTTTTACACCCCTGACTATATATCTTTATAATTTCAACAAATCCCTAATACATGTCGAAAGCACCTTAAAACATATCTTTGGCTGGCGTGGCCCAGTGAAAGCACGATATAGTACTTGGAATCCAGCGTTCCCGGATTCAAGCTTCACCAGGGCCACTAAGTTCCGTCGGTGTGTTCTTGAACAAAGTGGACGTAAAATGGACAGTTCCGTGTATCCGCTGAGCACGTTAAAGAACCATAGTAACCTATTCGTTTGTAGTGGTTGAGCAAATCACATGATCCCTATGTATCATTCCCTCTCTCTGTGGCGGCTCTAAATTGCAAATAATGTTAAAAGACATGCAATTTAATTTGCAAATGATCGTCAGATTATCCTAATCAGTATTTGGTTATGTAACTTATCTGTTTATAAAATTAAAGGTACACACAACAATCTTGCTTTTGCTAACTCCCGGCGTCCGCTTATTTATTTTTAATACATAAGGCCACCCTTAAACATATTGTTGGTTTGCCCTTTCCCGACACTAAGTTCAAATGTTGGGTAGGCAAAGGTAGGCATTTTTTTTAATTAACAAAAGAAATGCCATTTTTTGAGCTGGCATGTATTTACAAATGAAAATCATTACAAAGATTGTTTTAAAAACAAGAAGAACAAAAATGTTTGTTCACCTGGTAACCGTGTCCATTGTAGACTCCTGCAGCAGTAACAGTTCAAGTGGGTCAGACAAGATAATGCCTGGTAAAATAAGAGAAGAGTTTTCAATATGTTCCCTTATAACACTAGGTAAAACTGTGACCCCAAGGGCAGAGCAAATTAAACATATGGTATTTAAACAGGCTTGGTAGAATGAATGAATGAATGAATGGTGTTTTACGGCACGTCGACACATAAATAGGTCATATTGTGCGCAAAAGGCTTGGTAGAGGACCACTAGCTATGGTACATGCAACATATTAGACCTCTTGTTTCAAAAAAAGAATATGGGTCAAATATTTTAATTTATTGTATAACCAGATCTCTACGTTAAACTATTACCCCAGGGCGGACCCAGATTTGACCCTGGAGTCAACATTTGAATAAACGTGTTAGAGGACATAAGCTAAGGTTGCAAGCGATATATGAGAGCCCTACGCCTTGTGGGTTCAGGGAAGATTGTTTTAAGAATGTATGATACATGCTAAATATTAGACCTCTAGTTAATAACGAGGATTTTTTACCATTTGAACAAAGGACCATAAGGACAAAGGACCATAAGCTAATGCTACATGCAATATATGAGCACTCTATACCTTGTGGTTTCCGAAAGGACTTGTTTTACTTTTTTCCTATATATACTAAAGGTATATATACTAAAGGTATATATACTAAAGGAAAAAAGAAACACAAATCGGGAATTTCTGCTATATAATATATATACTGCAGTCAATTCCGAGTAATATTACTTAGAATGTTTTGTAAAAAAGGGGTTGCAGCTAGTTAAGGAAAAGACAAAAACTGTGCTGTTGTAAAGACAAAACTGTGCTGTTGTAAAGACAAAACTGTGCTGTTATAAAGACAAAACTGTGCTGTTGTAAAGACAAAACTGTGCTGTTGTAAAGACAAAACTGTGCTGTTGTAAAGACATAACTGTGCTGTTATAAAGACAAAACTGTGCTGTTGTAAAGACAAAACTGTGCTGTTGTAAAGACAAAACTGTGCTTTTATAAAGACAAAACTGTGCTGTTGTAAAGACAAAACTGTGCTGTTATAAAGACAAAACTGTGCTGTTGTAGTTTTTAATCAAAGTACACTATGTAAGTTCCGCTTTGAAAATTTGAGCCATTTATTTACTGTAAAGAGATTGCAAAATTTTATGTCCTGAGTTTGCTCACCTGCTTGAGCCAAATGATATTCGTTCAGTAATGAAACTTTCAAGGGAAAACATTTGCTGCGTTTTGTGTTGTTTCAGTCTTTTTTCCGAAAGGAAAGATCTAATGCAGCCATGAACGGTTCGATTAACAGCAGCATATATTACATATTACACATAGCGGAAATTCCTGAGTTGCGTTTCTGTATTCCTTAGTTTAGGTCCATGTAAAGCATCTCAAACTTGATAACACTATTAACAAATAACTCGAATGGCTTTTTGATATAGATATTTATACTAGGTATAAACGTTCTGACACTGTGTTTGTTTCGAAGACATAATTCCGTTTTAAAACAATGAAAACTAAATGTTGTGTGACAATCGTTGAGAACAGGTTGACTCGTCGGGGAAACAAATAGCTATAAAATTGTAATGTTTCACATTAATTTCGATATATTTTGATTTTTTTTGCCAGTACAATCTATTTGACACAATAGTTAAATTTTAATTTAAAACCGATTTTTATTGTAAGAATTAATCGACCAGAGAATATTTTCTTTAGATTGCATCAACATTGAATGACCCTGGTAGGGATTGCGATCGCATGTCTGGTCATAGAGTGACTGTAATTATCGATTAAGCGCTCACTTGAACATGATTTGAAAAAGTGCTAAAGAATCGGCGAACATACTTTTGCTATTATTGTTATAAGTGGCATCTCGGCAATTTAAAAAAAGAAAAGGTTCCAAAAATGAGAAAAGATATTTGGGTCGGGGCCTTTTTTTCGGGTCGGTCGGGAAAGGGCAAACATTAAATGTTTTAAGTTTGGCCTAACCTACATATGTTCGATCATTGTTAGTACTCAATATTTCAAAGCGAATTGTTTTTTACATATTATTAACTGTTGATTGTATTGCACTAATAATATACTGAAACCTATATATGGTACATAACCAGAGGGAAAACCCCCGATTCCAATTGTACTACATTTAATTAAATTATATGCAAACTGTTTAAACATATTTTTTTTTACAGGATTAATTAAATTTAATGTGCTTGATCCAAAAAATTCAAGATTGTCGTGTGTCCTTTTAAAGATGGTTAAGTGATGCGCATAACAGTGAAAGTTAATGAGTAAGTATTAAGTTGTAAAACAACATCTTCGTTAGTTTATTCAATTATTTTCTTTCGACATTTTAGACATATTCATAAAATCGGAGTCCTTAGACAGAATTAATTTAATCTGTAATTGTTTACGCGTAATGTGTTTTAGTTTGATAGGCGTTTTTGCCATTATCCCATCACGCTACTGCTTGTTTGTGCAAGTCACACGCCTGCATCGTGTTACTGTAATCAATATTGAGGGAGAACCCAACTTTCTATATCTATTCATAGAACGTAGATCAGACGCATGGTCCTGATCGCAATTGAATGCGCTTTAAGTACTATCAAATTCACCATTTCAAAAATCGGCCTGTGATGATCGCTGTTTGAGTGAAACGGTGGGACATGCGCCGTGAAGCAGTATACAACGTAATAAGCGTTAATTCTAAAATATACATTCGCAAAATCTCCATCGATCCCAGTACTAATGATCGAGACAGAACAAATGTACTTATAAAGGGAGGCAACTATCTTTGACTGTTTTAAAAGGACACGTTCAAAACACGGCGAGATTTCCGGGTTCTCCGTTGAATGTTAAATTTTCCGAGTAGGTGAGGTTTACTGCAATAATATGGGGAAGAATACTTTTTTTGAAACGGAATGGGTCAAATTTCGGCCCTTATAAAAAAAAAATGATAACAGCAATGGTGATTAAATGTAACAATTAATTTTTTAATATGAAACAGGCACTGCATATATATATAACGGGCAAAGTACTTTGATACAATTAATATTCACCCTTTTGCCATTATCAAATCTCGCTCTCGCTTTTCGCGAGATTTCGAGTTAGGGTGGTCTCAACAATAACTCTGTATAGTACATATATGGGGAGTGGGGTTAGAATTTGATGATAACCGGTAACAAAGATGGCGGATGGTCTGGTTCTCATTTATTTGACTCAGATAGTGATTTGTAAGTCATATCTGTGGTATGATAAAAATGACCTCATTATAGAATTTAAAAACAGGACTTGTTTGTATTTGTTTTATGACATAATTATGGACCAGTGGTACTATTCACCAGAACTCAACTGACCAAAACAGAGAAGAAACACCAGGATGGACTGGAACTCAAAAATGAAATTTACACTATAGTAGGGCTGCATCACACTGAACATCTTCTCAAGAAAAGAGTCATCTATCCTTTGTTTATATTTAAATGGTTGTCTGTGACTGATAGTTGCATTATTCTGTCAGGCATTTAAAACCAGCATTGGATGGTGACACTAGCATCTTTTAGGAGTGGCCCATTGGGTCATACACAGATAAAATCATTGGATTGGAATTCTTCAAACCCATGCACTGAAGTGGATGCAACTTGCCATCTTGTTCAAGGTAAGATCAGGATAGATCGACTGTGGTATTAAAATTAAAACAATAATTCCCATCTCTCATCTATTTGTGAATCATATTTAGTGTTATCGGCTAAATATTCAGGTCACAGTTTGCATATATTTAGTAATAAGTAATAACATCAAAAATTTAAAACATTTCTGGCAAAAAGAAAAACAAGAGGTCAATGACCTTGAAGCTCTACTGATTGATTTTGATTTCAGGAAGTAGTCGCTACAAACCTTTTTTTTGAAAATTTATTATTATTTATCTTGAATTTCTGGCCGACCTAAAAATTTTGCTAGGATCAATTAGACATCAAAAGCAACATTTCTGTAAAGTTTCATGAAAATCCGCCAACTAGTTTTAAAGGAGTAGTCGCTACAAGTTTTTACTATAATAATATAACTCTATGTAAACAAAGATGGCAGCCATGTTTAATGTCGAATCAAAACGATTTTTGACAAGGACCAACATCATGTCATGCTGATCGTTTTTAGAAAAAGTCCCATACCAATATCACTTACAGTTTTCAAGAAGTAGTCGCTACAAACTTGTATTTTGAAAATTTATTTTTAGCCGTGGCGGCCATCTTGAATTTCTGGCCGACCTGAAATGTTGCTAGGATCAATTAGACATCGAGAGCAACATTCCTGTGAAGTTTCATGAAAATCCGTCAAGTAGTTTCAGAGGAGTAGTCGCTACAAGTTTTCATTATATAACTCTATGTAAACAAAGATGGCTGCTGGCAGCCATGTTTAACGTCGAATCAAAACGATTTTCGACAAGGACCAACATCATGTCATGCTGATCATTTTAGAAAAAGTCCCATATCAATATCTCTTATAGTTTTCAAGAAGTAGTCGCTACAAACTTATTTATTTTAAATCTATTTTTAGCTGTGGTGGCCATCTTGAATTTCCGGCGAGCCTGAAATTTTTCTAGTATCAACTATACATCAAGAGCAACATTCCTGCGAAGTTTCATGAACATCTGTCAAGTAATTTCAGAGAAGTAGTCGCTACAAGTTTTTACTATATAACTCTATGTAACCAAAGATGGCAACTGGCAGCCATGTTTAACGTCTAATCAAAATAATGTTCGACTCGGATCAACAACATGTCATGCTGATCATTTTAGAAAAAGTCCCATATCAATATCACTTATAGTTTTCTAGCAGTAGTCGCTACAAACTTATTTTTTAAAAATCTATTTTTAGCTGTGGTGGCCATCTTGAATTTCTGGCTGATCTGAAATTTTGCTAGGATCAATTAGACATCAAGAGCAACGTTCCTGTGAAGTTTCATGAAAATCCGCCAAGTAGTTTCAGAGAAGTAGTCGCTACAAGTTTTTACTATATAACTCTATGTAAACAAAGACGGCCGCTGGCAGCCATGTTTAACGTCGAATCATAACGATTTTTGAGACCAACACCCTGTCATACTGATCATTTTAGAAAAAGTCCCATATCAATATCACTTATAGTTTTCAAGAAGTAGTCGATACAAACTTGTATTTTAAAAATCTATTTTTAGCTTTGGCGGACATCTTGGATTTCACATCAACATGAACTTTTGCTAGGATCAACTAGATTTTATGAGCAACATTTCTGTAAAATTTCATGAATACCCAGCCAGTAGTTTCAGAGGAGTAGTCGCTACAAATAAAAGTTTACGGACGGACAGACAGACAGACAGACAGACGACGGAGGCCGCACCACGGCATAAGCTCTGCTGATCTCTGATCAGAAGAGCTAAAAACTGCAAAAAATCAATTGGAACAATGTATGTATATTTATAGTTAACAATCTTTCAGTTATATCATGACAGTGTCTACTTGAAGCAGTGAGGTAAATGCTCAATTTGGCGGTTTAGTTTCCAGGGCCATCGTTTGACCGTTTTTGGGGCCGAAATTCAGCCCCATTCCCCTCCCCTAAATGTATATATTTTTGCCCCTTTTCCTGTGAAAAATTCCCTCTTAAAAAAAAATAATTATTAGACATTTTTTAACTCCAAAACAGGAAAACAGCATACAATTTGCAATTTGGAATGGTAAATTCTTGGTACCACTTAAATAATAAAAAAAATGCACTTATTTGTGTTTCTTAGAAATTCCCCTTAGATATAAAAACAACGCAAAATTCCCCTTCCTGAGGGCCCTGGCCCCATTCCCCCAAAGTGAAGGGAGGGCCCCGGTTTCTTTCAAGCTAGTCAAAAACATTTTAATCTAAATATATACTTCAGTTCATTCTTATCAAAAACCCGGTTAAACCGTCTTGAACATATTTTTGTCTGTTTTAATCTCCCCACCCATTAGTACGAACAATATGGTAAATGCAATTTGTCGCTTTCAAATTGTACATTGATTTAATGATTTATCCATTCTACTTATTATTATTATTTAGGCTCCCCAGGATGGGGGGAAAGGGGTCCATCTACCTTCGTTCCCTGAAAATATGAGTCAGTGTACCCTTGTTCCCCACAAATATTTTGCTTTGTTCCTCAAATTTATTTTTCCAACTTCCCTTGTTCTCTAAAATTATTTCTAATATTTAAAGATTTGCTAATGTTCCCCAAAATTCATTCTGGCCTACAGTAATTATAGCTGCATCTTATACAAGTCATCAAAAAAATATTGTTTGAAATGTTAACTTTTTGTGAATTTTTTTTTAATATGAAAACTATATGTTAGTTTTTTATTTCCAGTAAAGTCATGTTCACTTGTTCCCTAAAAATATGTGTCAATGTTCTGTTGTTCCCTAAAAATAACAGCCATTATTCCCTTGTTCACCAAATATAAATGGCCATGTCCCCCAAAAACCCTGAGAGGACCTCATTATTGAGTTGCTTTCAATTTGACAAGTTCTTTGTATTGTTCTTTCATTGATTTTTATCTGTTTAAACTTTAATTTCACATTTTCTGTGCTCGCCTCAAGGTTTTACCTTAGTAAGTTAGCAGGGTCTTCCCCAGGCGCTTTTAGCACAGCGGGCCAGCTGTGCTTGATTTCCGAAAAAAACATATCCCGCGGTGTCTACAAAGCCGCCGCTATGCTTTGATCGCGACATACAGCGCTCGACTTAAACGTGTGATACACTGACTACTGTCTCAACTGTGTCTGGTAATTGAATCACTGCCAGAAGCTACTCAGCAAGTGACCTTGTGTATGCGCGTGCACTGGAGTGTGTTATTAGTCGGTGATTACACAGGTGTTGTTTGAAGCTGTGAACAATTAGGGATGTGTGTCATGTTTGATGGTTTATTGGATGCTCGTTAATTAGATAATTGGAGGCTATGCAGGTTACCTATCTAATTGTTGCTTTTACCTGACCTGATAAATCTGCTACTGTAACATTTTGTATTGTACCCATTCCTCATTCAATGACTTCAATAGTATTCTTGTAAATAATTGTTTAAATCAAAATGTTAAAATGTTTTTCAGGCCAGAGATGCGGTGTATACAACGGTGAAGCCACTGGTGGCCGGAACTATATCACTGGTCAGGCAACTTCAGGAGAGACCCTGAGTCCACTTCACTGCTATCCAGGACGACATCACTGCCTTGAAGGATCAGGGGTTCAACGTGTCTGTCCCGAAAGAAGCAGAACAGACTGAATTCAAGAAGAATGGAAGTAAAACAACAGGGGATTTGGGGTGGGGGGTGTGGGAGTGGGGGGCGAATTATTTGCCGACATTATCATTATATAAAATACACCAATGGAGAAAAACAGGCAACAGCAATAATAACAACACATATTTTTCAAATATTTATTAACATTATTCATAATTTAGAGCTCTAGATGACATGCGTTTTCTTTCCCAGGTGTACGACAGGTTCCTTCAGAACATGGTGGAGAATGTTGAGTATCGGTTTCCAGACCTGCCACTGATTGAGAACTTCAGCGTGTTTGACGTCAGGGGAGTGGCCGAAGATGAGATGTCTACACATGGAGTACAGGAATTAAATGTAAGTGTACTCAGGATGGTGTAACGATTCAAATATTTGACAAAAAACTACCAATTTATAAAAAGAATTCAATTTAAATCAGCTGATTTTATTTAAATTGCATCTGTGTACCTTTTAAAAGTCTGTTCTTCAGAGGTGTGATGTAAAATATAATTGTTATTTGTCATTTTTCAGCAACTTGCTGCGCAGTTTTCTTTGGACACCACAGCACTGAGAGGGCAATGGGAGCAGGTTCGAGTCACCCTGACAGATCTTGACCTGACAGCTGACCAAGCTATGGAGTGGATCACCACCAAGCTAAGAGAGTCCCATCCTTTGTTGTTTAAGCTGGCAGCTGTAGGTTTCCTACTTCCAACATCCACTGCTGGTAATTAATATAATTAATTTTAACAAACTTAAAAAACAACATATAATACAAAATAAATTACAATGCTACAGTTATATACAGTTAAATATCAATTTATACAGTTAAAAGTCAATTTACTCAGTTTATAAAGCTCCTCAAAAGATGCCCCAAACAACCTTTGTAAAACAGTAATGTAATTTGTTTTAAAATACGTTTTTTTTTTTTATAGATTGTGAGCGTGGATTCAGCACTCTGAATCGCAGCGTGGATTCAGCACTCTGAATCGCATCAAGACAACATACAGGAGTAATATGTCCAACCATGTATTGAACAGCTTGATCGCCATCTCTATGCAAGGTCCAGACATCAAGACATTTGATTTTGATGCAGCGGTAACAGACTGGCATTCACAGAAGCCCAGAAGAACCCAGCTTTGTTAATTCCAGCAGGGTCCCTGATACCAAATAACAGACTCTAACAGTATTATCGAGTGTTTTTAGGGCATGATAGCAGACTCTAAAAGTACAAGGGCAGTTACTTAAGTACAGTACTCTGAGTTTTTTAAGTTTTAAGTTGTTGAACATGGACTATTTAGTTTTTTAAGTTGTTTAACATAGACTATTTACAAACTGATAAAAAAATAATATAGAATTTACTGTTGAAATGTACAGAAGCTAAAAGACATAGAGAGATAGTACTACCAAGTGTTTGTTCAAGTGTTTGTTCAAGTGTTTGTTATTAAAGTGTTGTTTACTATTGAAAAATAAAACTGTTGTTGGAAGACACCAGGTGGTTATCTTATTTTTTTTCTTCATTGTGACATTGTTTTAAATAATTAACTTAATTATTATACTTAAAATCATACATAAATAATGTATAATACATGAGTTTAAGGAAGTTCACGTATACTTCAGAGCCCACCAAGTCGAGAACGTAAATTAAAAAAAATCGATGCGGTAGCGGGGACACCCCCTTCCGCACCAACCCCCTCCGAAATACGGGTGCATAGAATTACCGGAATCCACCTATTTACCGGAATCTACCGGAATCCACTTGAATTACCGGAATCCACCATAGAGTTACTGGAATCTACTTTTAAATTACCAGAATCCACTATTTGTGATCTAAATTGACGTAAATGTATAGTTAATTAAGTAATATATTAATGAATATATTAATGAATATGTGTTTTTGTGACTTTAATTATCGAAAAATACCGGAATACGACTATTGAATTACCGGAATCCACTATTTTTGATCTAAATTGGCGTAAATGTATAGTTAATTAAGTAATATATTAATGAATATATTAATGAATATATTAATGAATATGTGTTTTTGTGACTTTAATTATTAGTGTGCTTCCTGTCAGTTACCCAGTGCCCATGGAGCAAAGCCCTGGTTGCCTGTGATTTACACCGGTCACCAGCCTTATACCGAGCGACAGGAAGGATGGCAAATGATAATAATACAAATGGCATTGTTAACATAATACGTAATACAAAACATTATAACATGAAACATATTTGGAACTCAGGCAGCCTGACAGAAGTAAATATTCTTACCATTACACTGGGAATTGATTTTATTAGTATTAAAATAAATGCATAAGCTATTGTTTTATTATTAATGTAAATAAATCATCATGGGCTCCCTAATATCTTATGTAACTTATCTTTTGAACAAAATTCAAGTCTTGTTAATTGAGAACCTGTGTATTAAATCTTGCGTTTAGCATGTGACGTTGTTATTATTAAAGCACGTGTTATAAGTACGGCCGTATGCATCTGCTTTATATATAACATCATCATGTCACTTATTTTCCGCTATAAATGTTTAAGATATGTCACTTATTGCTTCTTTTTTTAATGCAGAGGCGTAAATCAATGTTAAATGTAAATAAATAATATTAGTACCGTAATAAATATTTTTCCGCTATACATACTTTAAGATATATAACAGAACAAAATTCAAGTCTTGCTAATTAAGAACCTGTGTATTAAATCTTGTCGCGTTTAGCACGTGAGGATGCTATTACAGCACGTGTTATAAGTACGGCCGTATGCATCTGCTTTGTATATTACATCATCATGTCTCTTACTTTCCGCTATAAAAGTTTTAAGATATGTCACTTACTGCTTCTTTTTTATAATGCAGAGGCGTAAATCAATGTTAAATGTAATTAAATAATATTAGTACCGTAATAAATATTTTTCCGCTATACATATTTTAAGATATATAACAGAACAAAATTCAAGTCTTGCTAATTGAGAACCTGTGAGAACCTGTGTATTACATCAATCGCGTTTAGCATGTCACTTAGTTTCCGCAATAAATATTTAGTCTTATAAGAATGAAATAGGTTTTTGACATGTGCACAAAGGCGTGAACATGAAACGTTGTATATTGCGATGCATTCCCAACACATAATCAAATTCCGGTCCGTTCAATGTACGGCACGTTTTACACACGTAATCCATATTCAGACCACCCCATTTGTCAAGTTCATCCACAGCAATGTCTTGACACTTGCTATGATACCAACTCTTACACATTGAACAATGAACACAGTCACTGACACACTTAGACTTGCGATCACCACACGGAAACCCGAGCACCACGTTGCTTAGACATGTTGGCCATATTAGAAATTAATATTAAACTTCAATACAATTACTATCAAACTGTTAATTGCTTGTTCACATAAGGAGCTTTTAAAAACATCCCGCTCACACTTAAAGGATTCGATGTCCTTTGTAAAGTAATTTAAAACAAGAGGCCCAAGAGGGCCTGTGGACGCTCTACTGGCTAAAGATAAAGTTTATGCACAAGGGGCCATAACTCTTTCAAATATCGTTCAGCCAGAACATGATGATGATATAGGAAACTAGGCTTGGTACTGATTGTCCCTGACAAGAAATCCAGCCAGAGGTTCAGGAGATCTAGTCTGTACAAAGTTAGTGTATTCAAACTTTTAAGGGGCCATAACTCTGCCAAAATTCATTCAACCAAACACGGCAATGATAGGTGCAACTAGGCTTGGTACTGATCATCCCCATCAAGATTCGTTGAAATCCAGCAAGGAGTTCAGAACAGACTAATCTGGACGTTTCTCTACCATAACTCTGACAAAAATCATTCAACCCGAATATGGCGATGATATGTACAACTAGGCTTGATACTGATCATCCTTGTCAAGTTTCGTTAAAATCCAGCCAGGGGTTCAGGAAAACTAGCCCGGAAAATGTTTGTGTATCAAAAACCTTTAAAGGGCCATAACTCCACCAAAAATCTGTTAACCGGAATGCGACGATGATATGCACAACTAAGCTTGGTGCTGATCATCCCTGTAAAGTTTCGGTGAAATGTGGGGAGACGTTCAGGAGAATAGTCTAGACAAAGTTTGTGTATTAAAACTTTTAAAGGGCCATAACTCTGCCAAAAATCATTCGACCGGAACATGGCAAAGATTTGCACAACTAGACCCGGAACTGATCATCCCTAAAAAGTTTTGTTTAAATCCGGCCAGGGGTTCAGGAAAACTAGTCAGGACAAAGTTTGTGTATTAAAACCTTTAAAGGGACATAACTCCACCAAAATCATTCAACTGGAACACAGTGACGATATGTACAACTAGGCTTGGTACTGATCATCCCTGAAAAATTCAATGAAATTTGGCCAAATGAAGGCCCTTTCTTCTTAATGAGGCCAAAATATAGCATATTTCAGAAAAAAAATCAAGGGCCATAACTCCGGTGTAAATGGTCCAATCTGGCTGGTTTTCGAACTTGTCCGAGCTTTCAATGATAGTAACAATCTGGTAAAGTCTGGTAAAGATCGAGTGAAAGATGAAGGCCCTATTGTCTTAACGAGGCAAAATTTAGCATTTTTAACTAAATCAAGGGCCATAACTCCGCCGATACTAGTCCAATTTGGCTGATTTTCGAACTTGTCCGAGCTTTCATTCATATTAACAATCTGATAAAGTTTGGTAAAGATCGGATGAACAATGAAGCCCCTATCGTCTTAACGAGGCAAAATATAGCATTTTTAACTAAATCAAGGGGCAATAACTCCGCTGTTAATAGTCCAATCTAGCTGGTTTTCAAACTTGTCCGAGTTTTCATTGATATTAACAATCTATGCAAGTTTGGTAAAGATCAAATATTAAATGAAGGTGCTAGAGTGTTCACAAGGCTAAATATGGCATTTTTCAGCAAAACAAGGGCCATAACTTCAATGAAATTATTTCGATCTTGCCGGTTTTCGAACTTGTTTGAGCTTTCATTGATATTAAGACACTGGCAAAGTTAAGTAAAGATCCGATTAATATTGAAGGCCCTTGAGTGTTCACAAGGCAGAAAATAGCAATTACTCAGAAAAAACAAGGGCCATAACTCCGGTGTGACTGATCTGATTTAGCTGGTTTTCGAACTTGTTCGAGCTTTCATTGATATTAACAATCTGTGCAAGTTTGGTAAGGATCAAATAATAAATGAAGGTGCTAGAGTATTCACAAGGCAGAAAATGGCATTTTTCAGAAAAAAAAGGGCCATAACTCTATAGTGTTACTGACCCAATTCAGCTGTTTTTCGAACTTGTCCAAGCTATAATTAGTATTAATAATCTGTGCAAGTTTGGTAACGATCAAATAATAAATGAAGGTGCTAGAGCGTTCACAAGACAGAAAATAGCAATTTTCAGAAAAAACAAGGGCCATAACTCCGGTGTTACTGATCCGATTTGGCTGGTTTTCGAACTTGTCCGAGCTTTCATTGATTTTAACAATCTGTGCAAGTTTGGTAAAGATCAAATAATAAATGAAGGTGCTGGAGTGTTCACAAGGCTTAACATGGCATTTTCAGCAAAACAAGGGCCATAACTCCGGTGAAATTATTCCGATCTGGCTGGTTTTCGAACTTGTCCGAGCTTTCATTGATATTAACAACCTGTTAAAGTTTGGTAAAGATCGGATGAAAAATAAAGGCCCTAGAGTTGTCACAAGACAAAAGTTAACAACGGACGGACGACGGACAACTCACCATCCCATAAGCTCTACTGGCCGGCCAGTAGAGCTAAAAATGAAATATTTACTTCATTCTTGATTTCATAATCGACTTTTGCATCTAATATTGTCAGTTTGACACAAAATTAGAAAATATTGAATAACATTTCTATGCACCGCATAAAAATAATAAATCTATTTGTTGTTTCTAATTTATTAATTCCTATTATCATTAATTCATAGATGTTTATTATCTACCAAGATATAAATGCTTTATGCATTATAAAGGCCCTTTTAAGGGCCAAACAATATTGTTCGAAAAAAAATCTCAAAATTGTCAATAACCAAGGCCCTTTTAACAATATCAATAAAATTATACTGTATCTATTATTATGACACATGTAAAAGAGGTAAAAAACTAATGCAAACAACATCATCATCCGTAAATGAAATTTTATTAGCAATTTATTTGTTAGCACAATTCATAAAATATGAAAAAAAACTAATAAATATATAAAAAACAACATATTTTATAAAGTATATATCATTATTAGTACATAATCTTTAGTCTTCTAATACTATAACTAATGTATTCTATCAATATTTTAAAATATATCAATTATAAAAAGTGGATTCCGGTAATTCAAGTGGATTCCGGTAGATTCCGGTAAATAGGTGGATTCCGGTAATTCTATGCACCGCCGAAATACAGCGCCTGGATTTTTTCCTGGGGAAGACCCTGGTTAGTTCATATTATTATGTTCAGAATTTTCAAACATTTTTCCAGCAGCTGTGCTGCATTTTCTTGTTCAGTGCAGTTTCCCGTATTTGTTGGCTGTATCGCCATAATGTCTGGTCCCCCTCTACTAATCCCCGGGCCACCACCCTTCCACCCAGCTTCTATAAGGTATACAGCCTACAGGTGTTGTCAGCTGGAGATATTTACCATTGGTTTTCTTTAACCGTACTGAACATACATTTTCAGCTGAACTCTACAATAAGTGCCAGAATGTGTGCGTGATTTTAGTTGATTGCATTCTCGCCCTCGATCGATACTAGTATGAATTTGAAAAATTCGATATGACGTCAGTATGAGATGATTGATTAAACGCCAATCATGATGCTGACAGGAACCGGAAATACTGTAGGCGGTGCTTATATAAAACCTTTTTGATTGGGTTTGTTTTGTTGTTGATTTTGTTAACAAGGTCTTAATTAAAATAAAATCGAATAGATTAAAACAAATATCGCAATGGCGTTATAATTATGATATAGGCAACTAGGCTTGGTACTGATTGTCCCTGACAAGAAATCCAGCCAGAGGTTCAGGAGATCTAGTCTGTACAAAGTTAGTGTATTCAAACTTTTAAGGGGCCTTAACTCTGCCAAAATTCATTCAACCAAACACGGCAATGATAGGTGCAACTAGGCTTGGTACTGATCATCCCCATCAAGATTCGTTGAAATCCAGCAAGGAGTTCAGAACAGACTAATCTGGACGTTTCTCTATTAAAACCTTTAAAGGGCCATTATTCTGACAAAAATCATTCAACCCGAATATGGCGATGATATGTACAACTAGGCTTGATACTGATCATCCTTGTCAAGTTTCGTTAAAATCCAGCCAGGGGTTCAGGAAAACTAGCCCGGAAAATGTTTGTGTATCAAAAAACTTTAAAGGGCCATAACTCCACCAAAAATCTGTTAACCGGAATGCAACGATGATATGCACAACTAAGCTTGGTGCTGATCATCCCTGTAAAGTTTCGTTGAAATGTGGGGAGACGTTCAGGAGAATAGTCCAGACAAAGTTTGTGTATTAAAACTTTTAAAGGGCCATAACTCTGCCAAAAATCATTCGACCGGAACATGGCAAAGATTTGCACAACTAGACCCGGAACTGATCATCCCTAAAAAGTTTTGTTTAAATCCGGCCAGGGGTTCAGGAAAACTAGTCAGGACAAAGTTTGTGTATTAAAACCTTTAAAGGAATATAACTCCACCAAAATCATTCAACTGGAACACAGTGACGATATGTACAACTAGGCTTGGTACTGATCATCCCTGAAAAATTTCAATGAAATTTGGCCAAATGAAGGCCCTTTCTTCTTAATGAGGCCAAAATATAGCATATTTCAGAAAAAAAATCAAGGGCCATAACTCCGGTGTAAATGGTCCAATCTGGCTGGTTTTCGAACTTGTCCGAGCTTTCAATAATAGTAACAATCTGGTAAAGTCTGGTAAAGATCGAGTGAAAGATGAAGGCCCTATTGTCTTAACGAGGCAAAATTTAGCATTTTTAACTAAATCAAGGGCCATAACTCCGCCGATACTAGTCCAATTTGGCTGATTTTCAAACTTGTCCGAGCTTTCATTCATATTAACAATCTGATAAAGTTTGGTAAAGATCGGATGAACAATGAAGCCCCTATCGTCTTAACGAAGCAAAATATAGCATTTTTAACTAAATCAAGGGGCAATAACTCCGCTGTTAATAGTCCAATCTAGCTGGTTTTCAAACTTGTCCGAGTTTTCATTGATATTAACAATCTGTGCAAGTTTGGTAAAGATCAAATATTAAATGAAGGTGCTAGAGTGTTCACAAGGCTAAATATGGCATTTTTCAGCAAAACAAGGGCCATAACTTCAATGAAATTATTTCGATCTTGCCGGTTTTCGAACTTGTTTGAGCTTTCATTGATATAAAGACACTGGCAAAGTTAAGTAAAGATCCGATTAATATTGAAGGCCCTTGAGTGTTCACAAGGCAGAAAATAGCATTTTTCAGAAAAAACAAGGGCCATAACTCTGGTGCGACTGATCTGATTTAGCTGGTTTTTGAACTTGTTCGAGCTTTCATTGATATTAACAATCTGTGCAAGTTTGGTAAGGATCAAATAATAAATGAAGGTGCTAGAGTATTGACAAGGCAGAAAATGGCATTTTTCAGAAAAAAAAGGGCCATAACTCTATAGTGTTACTGACCCAATTCAGCTGATTTTCGAACTTGTCCAAGCTATAATTAGTATTAATAATCTGTGCAAGTTTGGTAACGATCAAATAATAAATGAAGGTGCTAGAGCGTTCACAAGACAGAAAATAGCAATTTTCAGAAAAAACAAGGGCCATAACTCCGGTGTTACTGATCCGATTTGGCTGGTTTTCGGACTTGTCCGAGCTTTCATTGATTTTAACAATCTGTGCAAGTTTGGTAAAAATCAAATAATAAATGAAGGTGCTAGAGTGTTCACAAGGCTTAACATGGCATTTTCAGTAAAACAAGGGCCATAACTCCGGTGAAATTATTCCGATCTGGCTGGTTTTCGAACTTGTCCGAGCTTTCATTAATATTAACAACTTGTTAAGGTTTGGTAAAGATCAGATGAAAAATGAAGGCCCTAGAGTTGTCACAAGACAAAAGTTAACAACGGACAGACGACGGACGGACGACGGACAACTCACCATCCCATAAGCTCTACTGGCCGAACCTTCGGCCAGTAGAGCTAAAAATGAAATATTTACTTCATTCTTGATTTCATAATCGACTTTTGCATCTAATATTGTCAGTTTGACACAAAATTAGAAAATATTGAATAACATTTCTATGCACCGCATAAAAATAATAAATCTATTTGTTGTTTCTAATTTATTAATTCCTATTATCATTAATTCATAGATGTTTATTATCTACCAAGATATAAATGCTTTTTGCATTATAAAGGCCCTTTTAAGGGCCAAACAATATTGTTCGAAAAAAAATCTCAAAATTGTCAATAACCAAGGCCCTTTTAACAATATCAATAAAATTATACTGTTTCTATTATTATGACACATGTAAAAGAGGTAAAAAACTAATGCAAACAACATCATCATCCGTAAATGAAATTTTATTAGCAATTTATTTGTTAGCACAATTCATAAAATATGAAAAAAAACTAATAAATATATAAAAAACAACATATTTTATAAAGTATATATCATTATTAGTACATTATCTTTAGTCTTCTAATACTATAACTAATGTATTCTATCAATATTTTAAAATATATCAATTATATCAATTATAAAAAGTGGATTCCGGTAATTCAAGTGGATTCCGGTAGATTCCGGTAAATAGGTGGATTCCGGTAATTCTATGCACCGCCGAAATACAGCGCCTGGATTTTTTCCTGGGGAAGACCCTGGTTAGTTCATATTATTATGTTCAGAATTTTCAAACATTTTTCCAGCAGCTGTGCTGCATTTTCTTGTTCAGTGAAGTTTCCCGTATTTGTTGGCTGTATCGCCATAATGTCTGGTCCCCCTCTACTAATCCCCGGGCCACCACCCTTCCACCCAGCTTCTATAAGGTATACAGCCTACAGGTGTTGTCAGCTGGAGATATTTACCATTGGTTTTCTTTAACCGTACTGAACATACATTTTCAGCTGAACTCTACAATAAGTGACAGAATGTGTACGTGATTTTAGTTGATTGCATTCTCGCCCTCGATCGATACTAGTATGAATTTGAAAAATTCGATATGACGTCAGTATGAGTTGATTGATTGAACGCCAATCAAGATGCTGACAGGAACCGGAAATACTGTAGGCGGTGCTTATATAAAACCTTTTTGATTGGGTTTGTTTTGTTGTTGATTTTGTTAACAAGGTCTTAATTAAAATAAAAATCGAATAGATTAAAACAAATATCGCAATGGCGTTATAATTATGTCTCTGCATAAAGTTGTTTTGGGTCATCTCCCTGAAATTTTATAGATGTTATGGAATTGCATTTTTTATGAGGCACCGTTTAATCGGAGTCTTTTGTTGGTAAGCGTCTGACGGACAGTAAAATTTGATGAAAATGTGAACATAAAATTTAAGTTTTCTCCTATTTTCTTATGATTATATAGAGTTATTTAGAATTATTCGGTGATATTCTCCTACTGCTAAACATGATTTACGCGTAAGACTCAGTTATAGTGCACTTAAAAATACACTAAACTAACAACTTGTTTGAATTAATCATTCTTTTTGGTGCTGAGACATTTTCAACATGGATTCCAATCCAAAGACAACGGCTCCTATCCTGTCTACAGCAGGAGCTGTGCTAGTTAAAACAGACAAAGGTATGCTCATTTTCTTTATATCTTGCTAGTTTTTTTAATGAAATTATGAACATGATCGGGCCAGTCAAATACAGCAAACAGTAAAGTTTCCCCCTTTGGGAAATCAGTTAAGTTTCCCCATTTGGGGAAATCTTACCTAAATTGAAAAAAACATGATTTTGATTCTTTGTGCAAATCCTTTTTGCAAATTGTTTTTGTTTTTTTTGCCATATTTCATTCTCGTGCATTTTGCGCCAATCTCATTAAAATCATATCCTAATTATGCTTTGATACTAATTACGCTTTGATACTCTGCGCTATGTCAGATCGACCATTCATCTAATCAATATTCATGAGAGGATCAACTAAATTCATAATTTTGACAGAGCATCATCAAAAAAACTGACCAATCAGTGACCAGAAATAAGACATAACCAATACATTCTGGTAGGTGATAAACTCGGTCTTTATCCTTGATGTTCAACCAAGTTTACTGTTAACA
The DNA here is from genome assembly GCA_037043455.1 of Cyrtodaria siliqua. NCBI lineage: Eukaryota > Metazoa > Mollusca > Bivalvia > Adapedonta > Hiatellidae > Cyrtodaria > Cyrtodaria siliqua. The sequence goes on from JAWPHD010009987.1 coordinate 35,338, forward strand.
TTAAGGTATCTACAGTGTGATTCTTATAAAACCCTGCATATTTTATGCACATTCATACAAACTGATTCAATTTATGTATCTTTTAAAATCAAAATCTTGAAAATTATGGTATTTTTACTCTGCCAAAGATTTTTATTTTACTATAGAACCTAAGGATAAAAACCAAGTAACACACATTTTATCACCTACTGAAAATAAAATAAAATCTCAACATCTCTGCAATGCAAAATTATGAATTCAACCAATGAAATCGCGCGTTTCATATGCAGTTCAGATGACGTTAGAGTGAAGTGAACAAAAGAAAATCCACTTAAAACACAAAGATCTGTATCCGAATAAACATAAAGTCTTCGTGTGTTATTGTTGTGGATTGCACGATAAAGTCAAAGAAATGCACTAAATGGAATGTTTTATCAGGGCTAGAAATTAAAATTTTTAGCTAGTAGTTGGGTAAAATCACTAGAACTGCTCAAAATTTACTAGCCCAGTATAATATCAGGGCTTCCGTTAATGGCCGTACAGCCGTATATTTCGCCCAAAAATTCGAGTTGTACGCCGAAAATTAAGATCAAAGACGTACAATGAAATTCCGAAAACATCAATGTACGCCGACTTTCTTTATCGCGGACGTACAGCTGTCAGTGTCAAATTGGTTAAATCATCGATATAGCTCCGCCCATCGGGTCCAATTACATCCAAACGCTGCACAGTCAAGTTGTAAAGCGATTAAATTAACACCCACTGTGTTACTGTGACAGGCGTTCGACAGGTAAAACCGGTTGGATCCAGTTTTATTATGGGTTAGCCACGTGTGTAAATTGAATTGTGTATTGTGTCAAGTATTATGTATACAAACATCGCTTCTGGGTTCAAAGAAGTGTGGCAATTAATTAATGGGATTAAAGGTAAAGGGGATTACGTTTAATTTGTGACTGATTGAATAATTATGAAAGGCAGGTTCGTTTTATGCAGATACCTTAACCGAACGTGTAATTGTTTTAAATAAAATATTACGCTGCCGATTTATAATGAATGTTTGCAATTGTTTGCCTTCAGCGTGAATTTTTACTTTGACGTTTGTGACTGATAGACTAATTACTTATTTGTATGCGTTTGTTTGTTTATTGGCAAACGGATAACGAGACATTAGCTGATTATGGAGATGCAACAGTTTGCTGATCGAGTAATTGTTTTGAATAAAATCTTAGCTGCCGATTTATATGATTGTTTGTATACGGTGAGAAGCAATTTTAAAGCATAATAGAACATCTTTTATTTATGAAAATGAGTGAAAATATGAGTAAATTTAAGAAAGGGTTAAATATTGTCCGCTTTAGTTTAGACCGTCATAAGCGTCAAAATGTCGCAACTTTATTGCATTTCGGTGTCTCTCAAAAACATAAAATGATGCTGCGTCCGCGCACGCTGCAAGCTCCTGTGAAATACAGACGGCAGTTAAAAAGTCTAAGATAGATACAAGTAGTAGACAAAAAGTGTTTCAAGAAGCCTGACTCCGCCAGTTTGATTGGCTTGAGTTCAATTCTGACTCAAAGCGTATGTTTTGCAAAGTGTGTCAAATTGCCAAAATTCGTTCACTAAGGAAGGGGCTGTCAATCTACAGAAGTCCACTGTAGTCAAGCACAATGAATCCAAGGACCATCGTCATGCCCTGGAGGCCCATCACATGCGTAAACAACTCGTCAAATTTGAGTGACGTTGCATAGTTATTTAAATTGTATTAACACACACAACACTTCAAAGGGCCATGATTTTTGTGATGATGATGATGATTGATAAATCATGATGATGATAAATTCAATAAACTTAATGCAAACATGAAGCTATTTAATAAATAATTTAATAAATTTAAAAAATATCCATAAATTATGTACTTTAAATGTTTTAAAAACGCATTTAAAGAACATGAACTATGCATAGTTATTTAAATTTAATAACTCAAACAATAATTCGAACGGTGATGTCACGTTAAGTGTGAACTTCCTTAAATTTTGACTTGAACTTCCAAAATTGACATGAAGGAAGTTTGAACTTCCTTGATTTAGAAAATTAGTGGAACCCCTGTAATATTCAACAGAAAAGACTATTTTAATTCAAGTTTCTGTTTCTTTTCATGAGTTTTACCTATAGGCATACATTTAATGAAACTATGGAAATATCAGGATTTTATTAAAGGTTAGGTTAGACAGTGCAGCCACTACAAAGTCTATCGATTTATAATTTATTTCTTATTTGTAAAAAACTTGTTACTAGGCCATCGGACTACCCAGACAGACATTTGCTAGCCCGGCAGCATTTTTACTAGCCTCTGGCTACCGGACTAGTGCTAATTTCGAGCCCTGTTTATATCAAGATACGAAGAAAGTCATGGGCGCTGTGTGTTTTGAAAATTTATATATATTCCACCGAAATTATTAAGACATTAATAGTAAATACTCTAAATAGTAAGCCATAGTACATCTGGCCCGCTTAGCTCAGCTGATGGCGCTCTCGACTGTTGACCAGCGAGTGTCATTTTAGTGTATGTTTAATCCCACAAATCAGTAAAAAAGATTGTACCGCTATTAAATTCCATCAAACTAATCTTTTCTTTCTTTTTTATTTTGCACTAATTGCATATCACAGTGCGAGTCCTGGTAAAGGTCACAGTTACTAAAAGCAGATAAAAATGGTTTCCGGACAATAAGTTCAGTTAGGAATGAGATATTTGAACAAAAATTGTTGTGTTGGTAGCTTATATGGAATGGAAGCTTGGGATTGCATTTGAGTTGACTTGCTGCTGTTAGTAAAATACTAAAACAGAGTTTCTGACTTCAGTTACATGTAGGAATGGGATATTGGAAAACATTATAGTAATCATAATGAAATTGATTTTCTTATAAAGATTGGGAGATTTTTTTTGGGTGGATTGGGGGTGGGGATACTTTTAGTCATTTATAATGCGGGGTCAAAAATGTTGTTTGAAACATTTAAATAACTGAGGATGGGTGGAGTGCGATGAAGAGGTAGTTTATAACTGAAAGCAACAAGCTGAAATGACCACTTTTAAATATCATTATAATAATTTATCATATTGTTTAACTTTCAGGTTCTGTTATGCAAAAGGTCAAGGTCAACAGATATGTCACAGGAAAAAGGTATTAAAAGTATTGTGTCATTAAAAGCTTAATTGTTGGTGTTTCAAACTTTGTCATGCTTTTTAGCTCGACTATTCGAAGAATAAGAGAGCTTATGTAATCACCCCGGCATCGGCGTCCCACATCAAGGTTTGCGTGTAAGCTGTGTTTACAAGTCTATATCTCTTACATTTCTTATCCTATGACAACAAAATTGGGCCATGGGCTTCCTTAGAGCATTATCTTATGGGCTGCCTAAGCAATTTTGGTTCCTGTAACCCATGGGCTCCCATGGAACCCAAATTATGAACCATAAAATGTGTCCTATTTCACATCAAATTTTGCGTGTAAGCTGTGTTTACAAGTCTATATCTCTTACATTTCTTACCCTAGCTCAACCAGATTTGGCCATGAGCTTCCTTATAACATTGTCTTAAGGGTTGTTTAAGAAATGTTGGTTCCTGTAACCCCTGGGCTTCCATGGAACCCACATTCTGATAGCCCTTAAAATGTGTCTATTTCACATCAAATTTTGCCATAGTAAGCTGTGTTTATAGGTCTATATCTCTTACATTTCTTGTCCTAGCTGAACTAAATTTGGGAATTGGTTTCCTTATAGTATGTTGTAAATTTCGGGCTCCCATGGAACCCAATTGTGATGGCCCATAAAATGTGCAGTAAAGGCAGAGCTAGGTTGCATGTAAGCATGTATATATCTATAATTTTGGTTTGGAATTTCTTAGCATTATGCATCTTATTCATACTTCACCCATTGGGACATGGGCTCCCTCCTACACCCCCGCCCTCACTCCCTCCACCCCCACCCCCACTCCACTTTTTTTTTTTTACATTTCATATTTCTGTGTTGTTTTAGTCAATTCTTACACATAACTTCTTATACATATTATATGTTACCCCCACCCCCCCGCCTCTCCCCCCACCACCCCACTCAAAAGTCAATATTATTTTTTTTACGCCCCCGAAGGGTGGCATATAGTAGTTGCACTGTCTGTCCGTTCGCGTGTACAATCGTGTCCACTTCATAACTCTGACAATAATACACGGATTTTCAAATAACTTCGCACAATTGCTCACCACAACAAGACGACGTGTCGCGCACAAAAACCAGGTCCGTGGCTCCAAAGTCAAGGTCACACTTAGAGGTCGAAGGTTAAAAAAAAAAAATTGTATTTATTTTTTTTATGCCCCCGAAGGGTGGCATATAGTAGTCGCACTGTCCGTTCGTCGATACTACCCGTGTCCGCTTCATAACTCTGACAATAATGGACGGATTTTCAAATAACTGCGCACAATTGCTCACAACAAGACGACAAGTCGCGCACAAATCCAGGTCCATGGCTCCAAGGTCACACTTAGAGGTCAAAGGTTAAATTATTGTTTTTGTATTTAATTTTTTTATGCCCACAAAGGGTGGCATATAGTAGTCGCACTGTTTGTCCGTTCGTCGGTACAACCGTGTCCGCTTCATAACTCTGACAATAATTGATGGATTTTCAAATAATTTCGCACAATTGCTCACCACAACAAGGGAACGTGTCGCGAAAAAAAATGACAATTTTTAAAAAAATAATTAATTTCTTTTTTTAATTTTTAGCAGCAGAGCTTATGCCGTGGTGCGGCGTCCGTCGTCCGTCTGTCCGTAAACTTTTATTTGTAGCGACAACTCCTCTGAAACTACTGGATGGATATTCATGAAACTTTACAGAAATGTTGCCCATAAAGTCTAGTTGATCCTAGCAAAAATTCATGTTGATGTGAAATCCAAGATGGCCGCCAAAGCTAGAAATAGAGTTTTAAAATACAAGTTTGTAGCGACTACTTCTTGAAAACTATAAGTGATATTGATATGGGACTTTTTCTAAAATGATCAGCATGACATGATGTTGATCGTTGTCAAAAATCGTTTTGATTCAACGTTAAACATGGCTGCCAGCGGCCATCTTTGTTTACATAGTAGAGTTATATAGTAAAAACTTGTAGCGACTACTCCTCTGAAACTACTTGACGGATGTTCATGAAACTTCACAGGAATGTTGCTCTTGATGTCTAGTTGATCCTAGCAAAATTTCAGGTCGGCCAGAAATTCAAGATGGCCGCCACAGCTAAAAATAGATTTAAAATAAATAAGTTTGTAGCGACTACTTCTTCAAAACTATAAGAGATATTGATATGGGACTTTTTCTAAAATGATCAGTATGGCATGATGTTGGTCCTTGTCGAAAATCGTTTTGATTTGACTTTAAACATGGCTACCAGCGGCCATCTTTGTTTACATAGAGTTATATAATGAAAACTTGTAGCGACTACTCCTCTGAAACTACTTGACGGATTTTCATGAAATTTCACAGGAATGTTGCTCTTAATGTCTAATTGATCCTAGCAAAATTTCAGGTCGGCCGGAAATTCAAGATGGCCACCACGGTTAAAAATAGATTTTCAAAAAACAAGTCTGCAGCGACTACTTCCTGAAATCCAAATCAATCAGTAGAGCTTCAAGGTCATTGACCTCTTGTTTTTTAGCTCTACTGGCTGAAGGCCAGCAGAGCTTATGGGATGGCGAGTTGTCCATCGTCCGTAGTCTGTCCGTCTGTTAACTTTTGCCTTGTGAACAATCTAGGGCCTTCATTATTAATCGAATCTTTACGAAACTTTGCCAGTGTCTTTATATCAATGAAAGCTCGGACAAGTTTGAAAACCAGTCGGATCGGATAAATTTCACCGGAGTTATGGCCCTTGTTTTGCTGAAAAATGCCATATTAAGCCTTGTGAACACTCTAGCACCTTCATTTATTATTTGATCTTTACCAAACTTGCACAGATTGTTAATATCAATGAATGCTCGGACAAGTTCGAAAACCAGCCAAATCAGATCAGTAACGCCATAGTTATGGCCCTTGTTTTTTCTGAAAATTTCTATTTTCTGCCTTGTGAATGCTCTAACACCTTCATTTATTATTTGATCATTACCAAACTTGCACAGATTGTTAATACCAATGATAGCTTGGACAAGTTCGAAAATTAGCTAAATTGGCTCAGTAACACCAGAGTTATGGCCCTTGATTTTTCTGGAAAATGCTGTTTTCTGCCTTGCGAACACTCTAGAACAATTATTTATAACTTGATCATTACCAAACTTGCATAGATTGTTAATATTAATGAAAGCTTGGACAAGTTTGAAAACCAGCTAGATCAGACCATTATCAGCGGAGTTATTGCCCTTGATTTAGTTAAAAATGCTATATTTTGCCTCATTAAGACGATAGGGCCTTTGTTTTTAATCCAATCTATACCAACCTTTACCAGATTGTTTATATAAATGAAAGCTCGAACAAGTTCGAAAACCAGCTAGATCGCCCATTAACAGCGGAGTTATGGCCCTTGATTTAGTTAAAAATGCTATATTTTGACTCGTTAAGACGATAGGGCCTTTATCTTTCATTCGATATTTACCAAACTTTACAGATTGTTTATATAAATGAAAGCTCGAACAATTTCAAAGACCAGCCAGATCGGACCAGTAACAGCGGAGTTATGGCCCTTGATTTAGTTAAAAATGATATATTTCGCCTCGTTAATTCGATAGGGCCTTCATCTTTCATATGATCTTTACAAAATTTTACCTGATTGTTTATATCGATGACAGCTCAGACAATTTCGAAAACCAGCCAGATCGGACCAGTAACAGATGAGTTGTGGCCCTTGATTTAGTTAAAAATGCTATATTTTGCCTCGTTAAGTTGATAGGGCCTTCGTTTTCCATGCGATCTTTTTGAAACTTTATTAGATTGTTAATATCAATGAAAGCTCGGTCAAGTTCGAAAACCAGCCAGATCAGACCAGTAACAGTGGAGTTATGGCCCTTGATTTAGTTAAAAATCCTATATAGACGATAGGGTCTTTATCTTTCTTCCGATCTTTAAGAAACTTTACCAGATTGTTAATATCGATGAAAGCTTGGACAATGTCGAAAACCATCCAGTTTGGACCATTTACATCGGAGTCATGGCCCTTGATTTTCTGAAATATGCTATATCTTGGCCTCATTAAGACAAAAGGGCCTTCATTTGGCCGGATTTCATTGAAACTTTGCAGGGATGATCAGTACCAAGCCTAGTTGTACATAGTCACCATGTTCCAGTTGAATGATTTTGGCGGAGTTATAGCCCTTTAAAGGTTTTAATACACAAACTTTGTTCTGACTAGTTCTCCTGAACCCCTGGATGGATTTAAACGAAGCTTTTTAGGGATGATCAATTCCATGTCTAGTTTTGCAAATCATTGCCATATTCCGGCTGAATGATTTTTTTGGCAGAATTATGGCCCTTTAAAAGTTTTAATACACAAACTTTGTCTGATCTACTTCTCCTGAACCCCTCGCCAGATTTCAATGAAACTTTGCAGGGATGATCAGCACCAAGCCTAGTTGGCATGTCATTGTCACGTTCTGGTTTGCAGATATTTGGCAGAGTTATGGCCCTTTAAAGGATTTTGATACCAGTTTTTTCCGGGCTAGTTCTCCTGAACCCCTGGCTGGATATAGACGAAACTTGACAAGATGATCAGTATCAAGCCTAGTTGTGCATATCATCGCCATATTTCGGTTGAATGATTTTGGCGGAGTTATAGCCATTTAAATGTTTCAATACACAAACTTTGTCCAGATTAGTCTGTTCTGAACTCTTTGCCAAATTTCAGCGAATCTTGGCAAGAATGTTCAGTACTAAGCCTAGTGGCACCTGTCATTGCCATGTTCTGGTTGAATGATTTTTGAAAGACTTATGGCCCCTTATACATAAACTTTATCTTGAGCCAGTAGAGCGTCCACAGGCCCTCTTGGGCCTCTTGTTTAAATTTTTATTTATTTATATATAATAAATTTTTTTTTTTTTTTTTTTTTTTATATTTTTATTGTTTGTTTTATTATTATTTTTTTTAAATATATCTGTTGGTTTCAAGGTCACACTTACAGGTCTGTCACTTACTGTGACATGTCTTGTTTATTTTTATTTTGGTGTTAACGCCGTGTTAGAAGGAAGCATTGCTGTGCCTATTGCATTTTTTTGCGGTTCGTTAATTTTTGATGGAGTTACAGCCCCTTGACATTTTTCTTTTAATTTCTTGACGGCCCTACTCCTCCTAAATGCCTTGTTGGATTGAAAAAAAAAAGTTTTTTTTTTTTTTTAAATTTATTTTATTTGATTTTTATTGTTTTTGTTTGTTTGTTTTTTTTGTGTTTTTTTTAATATATTTGTTGGTTTCATATTGCTGCAAGGTCAAGGTCACACTTACAGGTCACTTCGGGGGCATTTGTCACTTACTCTGACATTTCTTGTTTTACCTATTTCTGTGTTGTTTTGGTCAATTCTTACACAAAGCTATTTTGCAATTAACATTAACAATTACCCAGCTCTGCTAGTCTGCTTTCATTTTTTTTTCTCTGAACAACTAGCTAAGCAGGGTTCCAGTCTCATAATTTGTTAGTTGTGTTCCAGTATGCCATAGTCGGGCGGGGTTCTGTGTCGTTTACCAAGGTTCCAGTGTGTGATAGTTTAGCAGGGCTCCTGTCTGTCATTTTTCACAGAGTTTTGGTCTGATAGAAAAGCAGTGTCAGACTGTCACAGTTTAGCAGGATTCCAGTCTGTCATACTCATAGTTTAGGAGGGTCCCAGTCTGTCATATTTTAGGATGGTCCGAGTCTGTCATAGTTTAGCAGGTCAGTCTGTCATATTTTAGGAGGGTCCCAGTCTGTCATGGTTTAGGAGGGTCCCAGTCTGTCATGGTTTAGGAGGGTCCCAGTCTGTTTTAGTTTAGCAGGAGTTCAGACTGTCATCAGGGTTCGACACTAACTTTCATAAGTAGGAAACCTGCAGGACTTCTTGCCTTTGAAAACTGGTGGTCGTTCTGACTGATAGGTGGTCCTTCTCATGACATACATGTACAGCTATATATATATACATACCGTAACATTACATTGAAATAAAACGCATATACAGTGTTGTTCTGTGATCAATGTTTACATTATATTATCAACAATTTGTATGCCTTGTTTTGTAGTGCTGCTAGATCCTTGGCATGGTGTCGTAGACGCTTTGGGTTTGACATTTTTCAGCTTTGTCTTGTTATTTTGGTGGCCTTGAGACGTTTTTGAGAATTTTCCACTTTTTTAAAGAAAGCGAAAATTCAATCATGCGAACGCTTGACGCTCCTCTATGTACAATCCTACTATGGATTTACATCATGTATATTTTTACTGTCTGTCAAATAGCAGGCCCGACGGGCCACCATACTTTAGGAAAGTGGTGGTCCTGGGCCGCCATACTTTAGGAAAGTGGTGGTCCTGGGCCGCCATACTTTAGGAAAGTGGTGGTCCTGGGCCGCCATATTTTAGAAAAGTGGTGGTCCTGGGCCGACCATACTTTAGGAAAGTGGTGGTCCTGGGCCACCATACTTTAGGAAAGTGGTGGTCCTGGGCCGCCATACTTTAGGAAAGTGGTGGTCCTTCCAAAAATCAGGTGGCCTGGGGCCAGCGGACCTGCGTTAGTGTCGAACCCTGCTGGACCCCATTCATCACAGTTTAGCTTGGCTCCAGTAGACCTGTCATTTCCCCCACACACAGACACTTGAAAAATGTTTATCCAAAACTAAATACATGTATCAACAGTACCACTGTACTAGTAGTCAGTACTTGTAAAATAATTAGAAAGTACCAAAAACATACATGTGTTTGTATTATTGGAATAAGATCTTTAATAAATTTAGTTATTTCAAACAAAATATATATTTAAATCTAAACAAATATGACAAATATTGATGTTGTGATAACTTGTGGTCCTTTGTAAATGTTGTTTATTATTTTTATTGTATATCACATGTATTTATGTGAATAACATCAAGCAATCAAATATTATTAAACTAAAAACAGATATGAGCAAAATACATAATAAATACTGATGCTGAACCCAGGCAACCAAACATATTTTTTTCTGACCCTTGTACGATTTTTCAAACTTTCAGGCCAGATTTTGCACCAGAGAGTAGCAGTGATGAGAGTGACGAAGAATTTATTGTGAAGAAGACCATTAGTAAACAGATCACTGCCGGACCATCAAAGGAAGAGGATGAGGCTGACCAGGAAGAAGAAGTGGTGGACAGGAGGTTGAAGCGTCTACAAGAAGTGAGGAAGTCACGTGTGGAGGAGGAAGACTCGGAGGAAGATAGCGATGATGATAGGTATGGATAATGACTGTAGCAGTTCCAGGGCTGTCTCTAATAGCCAGCAGGCTATATTCAGGGCTGTCTCTAATAGCCAGCAGGCTATATTCGCCATCTGTTTTGAATTTTGAGTCGGCTGTAACATTTTTTTCAATCAGTATTAAATATTTTGGAATTAATATTATGGAATTATTTCATCATCTGAAAGAATCATGAAATAACTAAAAATCCTGACCTTAATTACCACCAAAAACAGTACATGTATGTAATTATAGACCCCATGCTTATCCGAGGGGGAGAATGCCCGCAGACCCCCTAATAACCTCTCTTGCTTTGCTCGATCACTAATGGTAGCCGCCTGTCAAATCAAAGTAGCCATTTGTTTCAAAAATTACAGACAGCCCTGGATTTTAGTTTGACTATTTGTATTTAGTTTTTAGCTTGACTATTCTAAGAATGCAAGGTGCTTTTATGACCCAATCGACAGCATGGTGGAGTTAAAGAATGCAAGGTGCTTTTATGGCCCAGTCGATAGCATGGTGGAGTTAAAATCCGGAGAACCCAGATTCAAGCCTCACCGGCGCCACTGATTGAGTTTTGTCGATATGTTCTTGGGCAAGCACTTTTCTTGGGCTCGTCTGATGGATGGGTACATAAACCAAGTGCTGTGTTTCTGGGCTCGTCTGATGGATGGGTACATAAACCAAGTGCTGTGTTTCTGGGCTCGTCTGATGGATGGGTACATAAACCAAGTGCTGTGTTTCTGGGCTCGTCTGATGGATGGGTACATAAACCAAGTGCTGTGTTTCTGAGTCTATCCTCCGAGCATGTTATTGAAGAACTATAGAAATCTATTCTTAAATAGCCGTATGGCAGATTCCCGGACTCCTTTGTATCCTTCCCTCTCTCTAGGGTGGCTCTAAATAACCTATATTTTTCTGACCCGTTAAACAAGCCATTTCTAAGAATGTGAGAGAACGTAAACTCTTACTTACCCTTGAAAATGGGTAAATTTACATTCAACTTGTTGTTATATTAAAGACAGAAAATGTTTATTAAAATGTAACATGACACAGTTGATGAGTTTTCAGATGTCTTAAAACTTGTGGAAAATATGCAATAGATTAGACAATTGAATTTTTCAAAATGTGCCAAATAGTTTGAGTCGCAAAAACTCATGTGAACTAACTGTGCTTATTCATACCCAATGCCTGGGGAAGTCTGCTTATTTGTACTCTGATGCTCTACGCCAAGTATTCATCATCTTTGTTAAGGTTGAATATAAAAATACTGTGACTTTTAAGTTCTACAGAACCAATCTTCATGAAACTTTATACACGTGCCTGTGTTAGAGTTGGTCATACTGAGTTTGGAGTCAGTAGGTCAAAGGTCAAGGTCACAGTAACCTATCTTGACCTTCAAGTTTTATCTAAATATAAAAATTGTACGTATTATTTATTTAGAGTTGGTCATATGGCTACTGATTTAGGTCATTATGCTGAACATATGGCTACTGATTTAGGTCATTATGCTGAAGGTGAATGTCACAATGAAATCAACTTAGTGAATGGATACTTGGAAAAACGGTGGTCAGTCATGTTGAAGAAAACAGAGCTTTTTTAATTGCATGAATAGTTTGCTAAAGTTTTCATATTTATTTTTCACCATTTGTAACTTGTGTCTTTAAAAAAAAGCTTTGTTTTACTTCTCTCTTTCACTTTGCATGATGTAATGTAAGTATTGTATTGTTCTCCCCAGAGTTGCAAGACACAGACGTGAAGTGATAGAGCCTGAAGTAATCGCTGAGGCGACTGACTCGGAGGATGAGCGAGTGAGACGACGTGACGATGATGAGAGCAGTGAAGAGGAGGAGCTAGACGATGAAGAGATAGAGAGACGGAGGGTGATGCTGAGGCAGAGGGCCCAACAGAGAAAGGATGAAGAGGTTTGTATGATTTAATTGCTGGATGATGAAGAGTTAGAGAGACGGAAGGTGATGCTGAGGCAGAGGGCACAACAGACGAAGGATGAAGAGGTTTGTATGATTTAATTGCTGGATGATGAAGAGTTAGAGAGACGGAAGGTGATGCTGAGGCAAAGGGCCCAACAGAGAAAAGATGAAGAGGTTTGTATGATTTAGTTACTGGATTATGAAGAGATAGAGAGACGGAGGGTGATACTGAGGCAGAGGGCCCAACAGAGGATGGATGAAGAGGTTTGTATGGTTAAATCATTCACCAATTCTGACCCCATTAGCTATGTTTTTATCATGTGACGTAATATATGAAATGTACATAAAGTTGTATACTTTGAAGGGCCGTAACTAACATTGATAGAACTTGTGGCCCGACCCATTTGCATACTTAATGGCAATAAAATATGTTAAATCAAATCTGTATTTTGCACCAATCCCAAACGATTATGCAAAAGTATTTCCAAGTACGTTACACATCCATAGTCTTTGAATTAATTTTTTTGTGTCATTAGCCCGAATTCTTATATACTCAATCTATACCCGTATATTTTCCTTTAGCCCGACTACATAAATTAAAAACAAATTCACTAACCCAAATGACAGTTTACCAGCCCCGGGCTTTGTGCTAGTGGGTTAATTCGAAGACCGTATCCAGTATGACTTTACAACACCTCGCACATGGGCAAATATTGATGTTTCCAGTTACATTTAAAGTAAACGGGGTTTGTAAATGTGTATGCAATAAATATGAATCCACCATCTTCTGTTGTTTAGCAGTTTGATTGCCATCCGGGGACTACAGGTACCCAATATTTGGAGCCCTGCCAAGCGGTAGGACTGGTTGTCTACCAAATAAACATCTCAAAGAAATGGCTGTTAAATGAAATGTTTGGGTAATTACAGGAAATACTAGATCTGGAAGAAGAGAAGTCCGGAGCGGAAAGTGATGATGAATCTTCAGAGTACGAGGAATATTCTGATTCTGAGGAAGAGACGGGACCAAGGCTCAAACCTGTCTTTGTACGCAAGTAAGTTATTATGTATCATATCCATTTCAGAGTGTTTAATTTTAAATAAACCATATTTACATGTTTATTATAGTATGTCTTTTTAGTTCTATCACCTGGAGGCCTGGCCTTGAATTCACCAACCATTCTTGAGAATATTCTTAGACTTAAAGGGAATGTAGCACCACAGCCAAACTATCTTTATTATTGAGAGTTCTGAAAAAAATGAATAAAGGCGAAAGAATTTCCAAAATCGGATGATAAACAAAGAAGATATGATTATTTGAAGGTTCTGTTGAAACGGACATGGAAGCAGCCATTTTGAGAGCTATGACATCACGGTTCTAAATGACCATATATGGAATATTTATAAATATGAAAAATTACTGATTAAAAGGAAAAAATGACAGCTACTTTATGAAAAATATGTATACTTAATGGCAATAATGCTTTATATTACCAGTAAAGGATTTTGCATTCATTTGCAGCGAATTTCTTTGCTTTAAATGATTTTGATCAATATTCCATATATGGTAATATGGAACTATGACGTCATAGTTCTAAAAATGGCAGCTCCCATATTCGTTTTAGAACAACCTTTATTAAAATGGTCATATCTTTTTTGTTTATCATCCGATTTTGATAATTTTTTCACCATTTTCCAAGTTTTTCAGAACTCTCAGTAATAAAGCTTGTTTGGCTGTGGCGCTACATTCCCTTTAAGCCCAAGTAGGCAAATTTCAATCATACATATTTCTATAAGTTTAAAGGATAAACGTTCATAAGAAGCTGCTATGTATAAGTATGATAAATTCTAATAAATAAGCAACTTCATACGATTGTTTATCTTTGAAGGTCATGGGAATATCTGTGAATGAAATTTTAGTACTTGAGCTCAAGCCTAAGAATAGTCTGAAGAATGGTTGGTGAATTCCAAGCCAGGTGAGCTTATAGGATGGCATGTTAGCCAATGTCGTCCTGCATCCAGTTGATAACTAACTGTTATGAAGACAATAAATTAAGTTTAAAACAGTTCATGACAATAATAACTGATATGTCAAACAAGTTCAACAGTGAGTGGTATTGATGTGTGTGTTTGAGATTACTTTCTCTTGATATTGGACAAAGGCTAAGTTCCGATTGCGAAGGTAACGTAAACATGTTGCAATTTTCACCAAAGTCGACATGAAGGTTTGCTTCAATAAAACTTCAGATGAGTTGGACAATGAGCAAAGCCGTTTTCCAGAGTTAATACTACATACCAGAGCTTCATACGAGAGGTGTTCAACTTATAAATGAACACTTTTGTTTAAGATGTTATTTTTCAGCGGAAGTGATTATCATAAAAAATGCGTGATTTAATGATGTGAAACTGTCATTTAGAATGTATGCATTTAAAAATAATCTCCAATTTCACGCGGTTCGTTTTAAATTACATTTTGAATTAGGTGTATTTTCCAATTTTAAACCTGTTTGTTTCTGTTGCCGTGGAGTTTTACCTTAAGTAAATAATTCCACTAAATGCATATCATAATTGTTTAAAACTGTGTTTATAATTTAAATATGATCGTATGTTTTATTTTAAGACAAAAATATAGATGTTGAATTAAAAGCTCGACTTTTTACCGCAATATTAAGAAATTGACAGATGATAGGACAGTTTGCTCGTATATTTGATACTGATAATTTTATAAATTAACCAAAAAAACTATTTTAATCATATTTTGTGTTATAAAAAAAATGAACATTATTGTTGATGTATATCATATATCTAATAAAGATATCTTTGGTAAAAAATTATATTATTTTTAATATTATTTGCGAATGTGTGTGTTTTGCCCCTAAATTTTAAGTTATATATGTTTTCTATCTTTTCTTTTAAGAAACTTATGAAACTTGTTTTTTTTATAGCGGAGGAAATCACAAACATGCCTGCAGTTGATGTTTCGAACTAGAAGCTTTCGTAAATTTAATCATTTTCATAGTTAATTTTCTCTGAAATCTTGAAAATCGACAAATTTCCAAAAAAATGCATATTACTCCTTTTTTACGTTCAGACATGGACATATCAGAATACTATAACTTTAAACGACATTTTAAAAGCATTTGCCTTAAAATTTGTATTGCAGTTATTTTTATAATTGAAGATTTTTGCTTCAAAATCTCGTTCTCTACCCTTTTTCAAAAATACAGATGCATCATCATTTGGAAGCACATAATAGTGCATGTCATAATTTTTCATATCGAAGGTATCATTAGACTTGACATTAAAATCAACATGTTCGGCGAGAATTTCAAGATAGTTGATTCAGTTACACAATGAAAGTGTTCAATTATAAGTTGAACACCTCTCGTAGACACAATATTGTGCCCTTGGTGACAGTAGGAAACATATTCCTTATGGGGGTTATTACATATTTATATTTACTCACCAGGAAGGACAGGATAACAATCCAGGAGAAAGAGAGAAATGAGGCGAAACTGAAGGAACTCGAGGTTGATGCTAAGAAACTGGGCGAGGAGAGGAGAAAACAGACACTCAAGGTGGGTTGAAGTTTAAATATTGTTATCTTATTATAACCCCGCTTTCACAAAGTGAAATGAGGGTTATATAGGAACACATTATCCGTAACGTCCCGTCGCATCCCATCCTGTCAGTTAACACATTTTAGTCATGTCGCGTCCCATCGCGTAACTCATTTTTAGCTCTACTGGCCGAAAGCCAGCAGACCTTATGGGATGATGAGTTGTCCGACGTCCATCATCATCCATCATTAACTTTTGCCTCAAGACAATAGAGCCTTCATTTTTCATCCGATCTTAAGTAACAAAACTTTACCAGATTGTTAATATCAATGAAAGCTGGGACAAGTTCGAAAACCAGCCAGATCGGACCAGTAATACCGGAGTTATGGCCCTTGATTTAGTTAAATGCTATATTTTGCCTCGTTAAGACAATAGGGCTTTCATTTTCATCTGATCTTTACCAGATTGTTAGTATAAGTGAAAGCTCAGACAAATTAGAAAAACAACCATATCGGACCAGTAACAGCAGAGTTATGGCCCTTGATTTAATTAAAAATGCTATATTTTGCCTCGTTAAGATGATAGGGACTTCGTTTTTCATTCGATCTTTACCATACTTGACCAGATTATTAATTGAACAAGTTCGAAAACCAGCCAGATCGGACTAGTAACAGCGGAGTTATGGGCCCTTTGATTTAGTTAAAAATGCTATATTTTGCCTCGTTAAGATGATAGGGACTTCGTTTTTCATTCGATCTTTACCATACTTGACCAGATTATTAATTGAACAAGTTCGAAAACCAGCCAGATCGGACTAGTAACAGCAGAGTTATGGGCCCTTTGATTTAGTTAAAAATGCTATATTTTGCCTCGTTAAGATGATAGTGCATTCATTATCATCGAATCATTCATTATCATCGAATCTTTACCAGAATGTTAATATCAATGAAAGCTGTGACAAGTTTGAAAACTAGCCAGATCAGACTAGATTTTCTGAAATGTGCTATAATTTGGCCTCGTTAACATAATAGGGCCTTCATTTTTCAAACTTTACCAGACTGTTGATACCAATGAAAGTTTGGACTACTTAGAAAACCAGCCAAATCGATTTTTGTTTGCCAAATCGGATTAATAACACTAGAGTTACTGCCCTTGATTTAGTTAAAAATGCTGTATTTTGCCTCACTAAGATGATTGGGCCTTCATTTGGCCTGATTTTAATGAAACTTTGCAGGCTTGATCAGTATTAAATCTAGTTATGCATATCGTCACTGTGTTCCGGTTGAATGATTTTTGATGGAGTTATTGTCTTTTAAAGGTTTTAATACACAAACTTTGTCCGGACTATTTTTCCTGAACTCCTTGCCGGATTTCAACCAAACTTTGCAGGGATGATCAGTACAAGGCCTAGTGGTGCATGTCATCACCGTGTTACGGTTGAATGATTTTTGGTGGTGTTATGGCCCTTTAAAGGTTTTAACAACAAAAATTTGGACTAGTTCTCCTGAACCCCTGGCCAGATTTCAGTGAAAATTTGCAGGTATAATCACTATCAAGTCTAGTTATGCATGTCATCGCCGTATTTTGTTTGAAAGATGTTTGCCGGAGTTTTAATACACTAATTCTGTCTGGACTAGTTCTCCTGAACCCCTGGAAGGATTTTAATGAAACATTGCAGGGATGATCAGTACCAGGTCTAGTTGTGCATATCGTCGCTGTGTTCTGGTTGAATGATTTTTGGCAGAGTTATGGAACTTTAAAGGTTTCAATACACTAACTTTGTACAGGCTAGTCCTCCTGAACTCCTGGCTAGATTTCAGTGAAACTTGATAGGATTGATCAGTACCAAGCCCAGTTATGCATATTATTGTCATGTTCCGGTTGAATGATTTTTGTTGGAGTTGTAGCCAGTAGAATGATACAGCCCTCTTGGGCCTCTTGTTATTACTTGCATTCCTCAAACAGTTTTGAATGGGTTGTTCCCAAACTTAATGTACACATAACAACTGATACCTTATGTCTGTCTACATCACCCATTGTTGGTTGCCTAATTTATGACAGAATTATAACCCTTTGTTTGACTTAGAATTTAAGCAGGGTATTCATCACCTTCAGTGAACTGATAGTTCTAGTTTTCACTGGAAATTCGTGTCCAACTGGTAATATTGTTATTTATTAAACACCGAATAATATCCTTATTTTTTGTAAAAATGAACATTGTAAAAGTGATATTGATGATATGTAAAAGTGATATTGATAATAAAAGAAATATAATCATATAACTCTCTTGAAAAGCCAACCCATAGTTTAACATAACGACTTTAATAGTGATCATGTGATATGATCATGTGACTTATGTTCTGTCATAACTGTTACATCATGTCAATTACTGTGTGTTATCCAGATGGTTGAGGATGAGAGACGACGTGAGCTGGAAACAGAGAAAAACGTGCTGGACGAGTGCGACGCTCTCGACAGTGGAGATGACAATGATGAGGACGCCTACGAGGCGTGGAAAGTCCGGGAGCTGCGAAGATTGAAAAGAGACAGAGAGGAAAGAGAAAAGTATGTCATTATACAATTTATATATTATGAATATTCTTGACAAAAAATTGCTTTTAAAATGTGTGTTGAAATACATATTTAACATTTGTTTAAGATTTTCAGATAATTCGTATCATGTTGATAACTTTAGACATACAATACAGAAGTATAAACAATTTATAAATAAAGAAAAATGAATTTTGCAATGTCAGTTTCAAAGCATACTTTCTATTTTTTGTTATATTTACTTTTAATATTATTACAGTTTTGAATTTCAATTATAAACTGTTATAAAATTAATGATCTGATTTGTGTGGTCATCCATGTTTTGAAATTGTTGTATTTAATTATTTTTGCTGTCTGATTTTTCAAGCATAACACTGTCATCCAATCATTTCTAGCATAACACTGCCTCCAGTCATAATACAATGCCATTCAATCAAATTACACTGCCAACCAATCATATTTCTAGCTTTACACTGCCAACCAATCATGTTTCTAGCATAACACTGCCATCCAATCATATTACAATGCCAACCAATCATGTTACAATGCCTACCAATCATATTAATAGAATAACACTGCCAACCAATAATTTTTCTAGCAAAACACTGCCAATCAATCAATTTTATAGAATAACACTGCCAAACAATCATGGTTCTAGCATAACACTGCCAACCAATCATATTTCTACTTCTAGCAAAAAAATGCCAACCAGTCATATTTCTAGCATAACACTGCCATCCAGTCATAATAAAATGCCATCCAATCATATTACACTCCCAACTAATCATAATTTCTAGCATAACACTGCCAACCAATCATATTTCTAGCTTAACACAGCCATCCAGTCATAATACCATGCCATCCAATCATATTACACTGCCAACCAATCATATTTCCAGCATAACACTGCCATCTCAATCATATTACAATGCCAACCAATCATGTTAGAATGCCAACCAATCATATTACAATGCCAACCAATAATATTTCAATGCCAACCAATCATATTACAATGCCAACCAGTCATATTACATTGCCATCCAATCATATTACAATGCCAACCAATCATAATACAATGCCAATCAATCATATTACAATGCCAACCAATCATATTACAATGCCGACCAATCATATTACAATGCCAACCAATCATATTACAATGCCGACCAATCATATTACAATGCCAACCAATCATATTACAATGCCGACCAATCATATTACAATGCCAACCAATCATATTACAGTGCCAACCAATCATATTACAATGCCGACCAATCATATTACAATGCCAACCAATCATACTACAATGCCATCCAATCATATTACAATGCCAACCAATCATATTTCAATGCCAACCAATCATATTTCTAGCACTGAGAAGGACAAAATGGAGTTGGAGCGTATCCATAACCTGACAGAGGAAGAACGAAGACAAGAATTTCAACACAACCCTAAACAACGCACAAACAAGGCCCCCAAGGGAAAATACAAATTCCTGCAGAAGTACTTCCACAGAGGTGCCTTCTTTATGGTGAGTGTAGATTTTTAGCTTTACTGGCCTTGCATAGTCATGATATTTAGTTATTAACTCCTTATTTTATTCTTATTAAATAACGTTAACATGTTTCTTAGATTGACTGCTATCTCGTTTTGTGTTAATTTTAGCATATCCAATAAAAGTTATCAACAAAAACTTTCAGATTTGAAGAATTTTCCTGACCAAACTATTTTATTAACAAAACTGTTATTTGTATTTGGATTAAAACCTATAACTTGTTCACTTGCCTCAGGTTCCTTTTAATAAGGAATATCATTGTAATGCTATTTCTGCTCTCACAGTTAGCCTTGTCAGAAGGAATATCATTGTAATGCTGTTTCTGCTCTCACAGTTAGCCTTGTCAGAAGGAATACCATTGTAATGCTGTTTCTGCTCTCACAGTTAGCCTTGTCAGAAGGAATATCATTGTAATGCTATTTCTGCTCTCACAGTTAGCCTTGTCAGAAGGAATATCATTGTAATGCTATTTCTGCTCTCACAGTTAGCCATGTCAGAAGGAATATCATTGTAATGCTGTTTCTGCTCTCACAGTTAGCCATGTCAGAAGGAATATCATTGTAATGCTATTTCTGCTCTCACAGTTAGCCATGTCAGAAGGAATATCATTGTAATGCTATTTCTGCTCTCACAGTTAGCCTTGTCAGAAGGAATATCATTGTAATGCTATTTCTGCTCTCGCAGTTAGCCTTGTCAGAAGGAATATCATTGTAATGCTATTTCTACTCTCACAGTAAGCCTTGTCAGAAGGAATACCATTGTAATGCTATTTCTGCTCTCACAGTTAGCCATGTCAGAAGGAATATCATTGTAATGCTATTTCTACTCTCACAGTTAGCCTTGTCAGAAGGAATACCATTGTAATGCTATTTCTGCTCTCACAGTTAGCCATGTCAGAAGGAATATCATTGTAATGCTGTTTCTGCTCTCACAGTTAGCCTTGTCAGAAGGAATATCATTGTAATGATATTTCTACTCTCACAGTTAGCCATGTCAGAAGGAATATCATTGTAATGCTATTCTGCTCTCACAGTTAGCCATGTCAGAAGGAATACCATTGTAATGCTATTTCTACTCTCACAGTTAGCCTTGTCAGAAGGAATATCATTGTAATGATATTTCTACTCTCACAGTTAGCCATGTCAGAAGGAATACCATTGTAATGCTATTCTGCTCTCACAGTTAGCCTTGTCAGAAGGAATATCATTGTAATGCTATTTCTACTCTCACAGTTAGCCATGTCAGAAGGAATACCATTGTAATGCTATTCTGCTCTCACAGTTAGCCTTGTCAGAAGGAATATCATTGTAATGCTGTTTCTGCTCTCACAGTTAGCCTTGTCAGAAGGAATATCATTGTAATGATATTTCTACTCTCACAGTTAGCCATGTCAGAAGGAATATCATTGTAATGCTATTCTGCTCTCACAGTTAGCCATGTCAGAAGGAATATCATTGCAATGCTATTTCTGCTCTCACAGTTAGCCATGTCAGAAGGAATATCATTGTAATGCTATTTCTGCTCTCACAGTATGCCTTGTCAGAAGGAATATCATTGTAATGCTATTTCTACTCTCACAGTTAGCCTTGTCAGAAGGAATATCATTGTAATGCTATTTCTACTCTCACAGTTAGCCTTGTCAGAAGGAATACCATTGTAATGCTATTTCTGCTCTCACAGTTAGCCATGTCAAAAGGAATATCATTGTAATGCTATTTCTACTCTCACAGTTAGCCATGTCAGAAGGAATATCATTTCCTAGTATAGTTAAAGCTTATTCATCGTCAGGTTCAGTCATTCTAATTATATTGTATTATGTAGAGAAAATCAAGTTGTCTCCCTTGCTTCCTTACTATTTCCTTCAAACCTTGCTGTTACTTAATTTGTATTGTTTGTAACTTCACATTCTCCTCCTGGTGAATAAACTATAAACTACAAACAGTTGTTGGTTTTCAGGGCACGAAAATTTCACTTGACCACTTGCCATGACGAGTGCTCATTGATGCAGGACGAGTAGAAATTCGGATAAATTCTTTAACAATTGATCAATTTGACCATTCAGATTTATGTAGGAAGAGTAACTCAAAAACAATTTTTTCTGCCCTGGTTTTGACAAGACTTGTTTTATTTGCAATTAGTTGTACATCAAGCACATGCTTTCTGTGTTTAATTTCGCCTTCAATGAATCTTGATGCGAGGAAGCTATCTAGATGGCTTGCAGAAAGTGGTGGTTCTACCCAGGTGCCTGCCCATGCATGAAAATTGCCCGTAGGTACACTTGGAGTCTTCCTCCACCAGTGGAAGCTGGAAAGTTGCAATATGACCTTAGCTGATGGTGCGACTATAAAATCCAATTCAATTCAATTAATATCCATAGTTACCCTCTCCCTAGTGTCATAATCTCCGTAGTTACTTCTCTTTTCCTAGTAACATAATAGCTATAGTTACCCTCTCAATGTCTCAATAGTTACCCGCTCAAACCTTTCTCTCCCTAGTGTCATAATCTCCAGTTACTTCTCTCTCCCTAGTTACATAATATCTATGGTTAACCTATCTATGCCTAGTAACACAATCTCCATGGTTACCCTCTTTACCATTTCTCTCCCTAGTGTCATGATCTCCACAGTTACTTCTCTCTCGATAGTTACATAATATCTATGGTTAACCTATCTATGCCTAAGTACACAATCTGTATGGTTACGCTCTTTACCATTTCTCTCCCTGGTGTCATGATCTCCACAGTTACTTCTCTCTCCCTAGTTACATAATATCTATGGTTAACCTACCTATGCCTGGTAACACAATCTCCATGGTTACCCTCTCTGCCATTTGTCTCCCTAGTGTCATGATCACCACAGTTACTTCTCTCTCCCTAGTTACATAATATCTATGGTTAACCTCTGTATGCCTAGTATCATAATCTCCATGCTGAATAATATATATAGACTTAGTTATCCTATCTACCCTCTATCCCACTGTGGTCAGAAACTCCATAGTTACCCTCTCTGTCTCTCCATAGTGTCCTACTTGCCATAGTTAACTCTAGGATGTCGGAAGCTCCATATTTAAATCAGCCACCAAGGTACATATGTTTGTTATTTATGATTTCAGGACGCAGAAACAGAGGTATTCAAGCAAGACTTCTCCAACCCCACACTGGAGGATCACTTTGATAAAACTGTTCTACCAAAGGTCATGCAGGTAAGCTCATACACAAAACGTGTCCTGTAGTAACAAGGGTAATATATATGGTTAGATGTACTAACTAGTAAAATTCTGGTTTGAACATGAGCAAGTCTACTTATTAGCTATTGCCATCGCACATTGTCCACCACCGTAGTCCATTATCTGTTTGTTGTGAACAGGATAACACAAGAAGTTTTCAAATTTTCACGAAATCAGGTGTGAACGTTTATTTCCATTAGATCTTGGACGGATTAGAAAACAAGCAATATTAGTACACAAGTTTCAGTGTTATTTCCCTTGATTGTTGAAACATTAGAGAATTCCAGCTTGTAAAGGCAATAACTTCAGGAAGCAGGTTCTGATATTCACTAAATAGTCCTTCACAGTTTGGGTTCAATAAGATCATGATACGAGTTTGACAGTGAGCTGACACATGTTTTACAGAGTTTAATACCCTTTATTACTGAAAAATAGCAGAATTACTCACAGGAAGGGCCCTACCCAAAACTTTAAAAGCTCTCTATTTTATTGACTTATAGCATATTTTTGATTTCATAAGGTTTTAATCTTTTTTCAAAAAAATAAATACATCACCTGTTTACCTACCTACCTCCAATTATAAAATCTTTTGTTAGGTAACAGCAAACCAATTATTTTTAATGATGGTCCAATCGATGGGGAAACCCATTCTAGACGCATTGTTACGTTATAAAGTATGTGTAACATCAAGCCAAGTAGACCAAACAAAAACAACTAAATAAAGTCATATTTTTGACAAATTGTCGCCTTCGATAGTGACTTGATTTGCTGCGGGTTAAATACTTTTTGTGTCGCCTGCATAGCATGGCAGACACTTAGGGATAACATTGTCCGTTGTCTGTCGTCGTCGTCCGTCACACTTTAACCTGCAACCTAACCTTGCCCATAACTTGAAAAATATTTGATATATGTTTATGGAACTTCACACACATTTTCATCTTAACCTAAGGAAAGCTGTTACACATGTTCAATAACTCTTGACTTCCATTTTGACAGAGTTATGTCCCCTTTCATAAAACTTTAACCTGCAACCTAACCCGGCTCATACTAGCCATAACTTAAGAAGTATTTGACCTATGTTCGTGAAACTTCACACATATATTCATCTTACCACGCAGAATATTGTTACCCATAACCAATAACTCTGACTTTCATTTTAACAGAGTTATGCCTCCTTCCATAAAACTTTAACCTGCAGCCTAACCAAGCTCATAACTGGCTATAACTTGAGAATTATTTGACCTACGTTTATGAAACTTCACACACATATTCATCTTACCATATATAATAGTGTTACCCACGACCAATAACTCTGACTTTCATTTAAGCAGAGTTATGCCCCTTTTTATAAAACTTTAACCTGAAACCTAACCAAGCTCATAACTGGCCATATATTTGCCTATGTTCATGAAACTTCACACAGTTATTCATCTTAACTGAAGGAATGTTGTTACACATGTCCAATAACTCTGATTTTCATGCCCCTTTTCATAAAACTTTAACCTGCAACCTAATCAAGCTCATAACTGGCCATAACTTGAAAAGAATGTAACCTATGTTCATGAAACTTCACACACATATTTATCTTAACTGAAGGAATGTTGTTACACATGTTCAATAAATCTCACTTCATTTTGGCAGAGTTATGCCCCCTTTTCATAAATTTTTAACCTGCAATGTAACCTAGCTCATAACTTGGCAAAATATTGACCTATGATCATGAAATTGTATACAGTTCTTCCTTATCAATTATCCGATATAGATTTATCCCCCTTTTCATAAACTTTAACACTTAAAAAAAATTCATGAAGGATTGCACCTTGTGTCTTCAAACTTTATAGTTATATTGTACTTGGTCAGATAAGCACACGGCAGACGACACAAAAGGAACACCCTTCTAGTTATAAGTTGCAATTTTTTTACCATCAACCAAAGTTGCAGAGTTGCATTCAGTGATAACATTCAAATTTTGATATATATTTCTTTGACACAGGTTAAGAACTTCGGCAGATCTGGACGTACAAAGTACACGCATCTGGTGGATCAGGACACAACCCAGTTTGACTCACCCTGGACTGCAGAGACAGCTCAGAACATCAAGTTTCACACCCAGAAAGGCGGTGGCACTAAACAAACTTTTGAACGACCCAGCATGAAGAAAAAGAGATGAGAACTGGGTGAATGTGTTATGATCATCGTGTGTGAAAGCAGGGGGATTGTATATCGGAAAAAAGTAGTAAACTTATTGTGAAATTCATTTCTCAGTTAAAGAAACGTGGTGAAATGCAGACACAAAAAAATGTTAAGTGGAGAGAGAGATTGAGAGATTTTGGCTCTAGTCACAGAATGGGAGTCTGTACAACAGAATTTGCAACAACTCAGCAGTTCTATAGGTGAAGAAGGTTCTAGGCCCATTGTGTATATTTTTTATTTCGATGTAAATGGAGATTGGGCCTGGAATAATTATTCCTGTTGGCGATTTTGTAATAACCTTTTTGTGTCCGTGAGCCATAAACTCAATTTGGCTTTTTTGTGGTAGAACCCTGTTCAATTCATTTTCTAATGGCCTGTCTGAAATTATTGTTTTTAATGGCTGTTGGTGGCAAATTACCTTTTTGCGTTCATGCACAGTAAACCTCAATTCAGTGACATTTTTCGTAGAATTACATCTCAAAGAAAATAAAATAACATGTTTCTGTGAGAGTCATTATCCATTTTCCTCATCTGGCTGTATATGAGTCATGGCATGCGAACACTAACAACATTTTCATTGTCACAGATTTGAATCGATCCTGTTCATTCTAGCTCACTGTTTTTCATTTACGAAATGTCATTAATAATGTCATATACAGTACACAATTTTAGTAGTGCATTTTGGTTTCATCAAACTTACCACTGGAATACAATGTAGAACTGCAAATGTGGAAACAGGCTCCATCGCAAATGGAGTGTCTACTTTTGAATTTGCAGTTCTGCAGGTTAGAAGGTTCTAGGTCCATTTTCATATTTTATCTTGATGTAAATGGAGGATGAGGCTGGCATATTCATTCCTGTTAGGTACAATATAACATTACATGTGTTGGTTCGTCGTAAAACACAATTCAGTAATTCCATTTTGGGTATTGAATTTGATATATATATTTAACTGATGTGATGAAGCATTCCTTGCGGTTGTTCAGATGGTAAACCAATATGTCATATCCAACCTGCAAACACTATTGTGTATGTTTATGTATGTCTTAAAGGGAAACATGACAATCTTGAGTTTTAAAACTTGCTGCTTAACATTAGTTTGTATGCGCCCGTAGGAATGTTGTGGTGTTGGCCATCTATCCGTCCATTAACTTTTTACCTGACAAGTGATAGTGGCTAATTAACTTCCGAAGTATAAGGTCTACAACAATAAAACTGTGTACACGTCTTCAGCATGATCAAATGAATACATCTGATGAAGGCCCATAACTCTTTGGTTCATATTACCCTTTGATAAAAGGTTCAACCTGGTATGTAACCTTACCTTTTACAAGTGATTGTGGCTAATATATATCAAAGTATTAGGTGTACAACAATGAAACTTTGCACATATCTTTAACGTGATCCAATGAATACATGTTATAAAGGCCCATAACTCTCTGATTCACATTTTTCAATTATTTTCCTTTGAAAATGTTTAACCTAGAACTTAACCTTGCCAACGAGGTGTGTATATGCCCCGCTTGGTGTGTTCTTGTTCTACATAACTTACATATTTTCCAATCAGTTTTATTTGCCCACCATCGGTGGTGAGGGGGCATATAGCGTTAGCCATGTCTGTCCGTCCGAGGGTCCATCCCGAAAAGTTGTGTTTTCAACCGATTGTTTCGAAACTTTGCAGAATGCTTACCTATGATGACAAGATATGCATATCGATTCAACATCAAAATCCACCTTGTACTACCTGAGTTGGGCCCTATTTTTTTCGTAAAAGCTTACGTTAAAATATCACATGTGCCTATCTCCTCCCAAAGTTTTCAACTGATTGTTTTGAAACTGTGTTGGATACTTACATACCTTGTATTATCAGAGTAATGGTCCTTTTTTTTGTCAAATGTTATGTTTTTCTCTGATTGTTTTCAATGGAGGCATCCGTGTCCAATGGACACATTTCTAGTAAATAATTATTTGTTTATTATAACGCAAAATACTTTTACATAGTATTAATTGCTGATTATATTAATAGCACCAACAACATATTTAAACCTATGTACAATAATGAAACAATTTTTTTTAAAAATACTGGATTAATAAATCAGAGTTCTAATGTTAATTAAGAAATAATAAGTACGTACCTGTGTGTTATCGGTGAATAGAGTACAGTTAGGAGTTCGGATGCGTAGTAATTAAATCAAGAGTGCGTTAGCACGAGTGATTTAATTACTCGCATCCAAACGACTAACTGTATTTTATTCACAGAAAAATACAAGCACGTTTTTATTATTTCGAGTCTAACACAACAATAACCCCATTGTTTACGCTATTGTGGGAGCACTATATATTATCTTGGAGGTCAAGGTAATCAGGCTGCTATGTTTACAGGCTGTTCCATTAGGCGCCCCTTATGCAAAGTTCTGCGCGGTACAATATACTTAAATACACTAGTAGTCACGTGACAAACAATTAAGTCGTTGCTTACGTCATATAGCTTGCGCTGTATGACGTCAAATGTTCTCAGCTTGTTCAAGATGCTTATTAATGTTATATGTACTGATGCATATGATGGGTTTATATCGGGTCTGTGCAAGGTGGGATCATGGCAAGTTTGTTGTAATTAACATTTCATTAAAATTACTGTTGAGTTTGTCTTTGTGAAGTATATCTACCAAGTGACGTCATGTAACGTGGCGCTTCCAACAGATGAAATATATGCGGGGAATTAATGGAACAGCTGTAATTTATCGTAGAATAACATACAGTTGTCTCTCTTCTTTGCGTATATGAAAGACTGCACAGGTCGTATTAGAACGTTTGATAACTGCTTCAGTATTACCATGTGACCCTTTAAAATACACGCAAACAATTTACACTGATGAGATTGTTAGAATATAGAAAAATTCTAAAATGCATACAAAGAAAGAATGATAATAATTAAATGTAAATAAGGTCATAATAAAATGTATAGACGAGATTTTGTTTTGGGAATTTATTATAGAACATCCCTTGTTTGTTTATTTGTTTGTATGGTGTTTTACGTCATTTTTAACACATGTAAGGTTATATATGACGGACGATTTTTTGTGGTGGAGGCAGACCACCCACTTTTTCTGTGTACTGTAAACGTCCCGCCATACATAAGAATCGACACATGCTCACTTACAGTTCAAGCTCCCAGTACATCCCTTGACATAACAGACCATTTCATTGGTTGTTACACGTTCCCTTAGCCTCGTCCGTCGGATGGGGACGTAAACCGGGCGGTCCCGTGTATCGGTCTATCCACCGAGCACGTTAAAGAACCATAGGAATCTATTCGATAATAAGAGTAGGGCAGGTTTCCGGATTCCTATGTATCCTCCCCCTCTCTCTGGGGCGGCTCTAAATAACCTATACTGTGTTGATGAGCCGTTAAACAACATTCAATTCAATTCAATTCATTGGTTGTTATACATTTCCTTGATATAACATAACATTTCATTAGATGTTATATATTCCCTTGATGTAACAGAACCTTTCCTAGGGTGTTGTACAACATTTCCTTGATATAACGGGACATTTCATTGGGTGTTACACATTTCCTTATATAATGGGACATTTCATTGGGTGTTATACATCTCCTTGATATAACGGGACATTTCATTGGGTGTTATACATTTCCTTGATATAACGGGACATTTCATTAGGTGTTATACATTTGCTTGATACAGTAGAACATTTCATTGGATGTTGTACAACATTTACTGAATAAAACAGAACATTTTCTTGATAAAACATTTTATCGGTTGTTATAAAACATTTCCTTGACAGAATATTTGATTGGGTATCATTTAAGAAACTAACGTGTGTTGAAGACATTTATTAAAGGGATGGTGGTGATTTGGAGGATGTTGTATGCTCCAGTATGTTTAATTGACCAATGCTATACAGTTTTAAATACTGGTAAATTCAGTACTAATTCTAATTTACTATTTGTGTTAACCCTTAGCAGATCAGGGTTTACAATGTCCAACTGCTCATCAGTCATTTCTCCAAAACACCCCTTTGTAACATAAATGGAATGGTCTAAATTTAAAGAAAGGACAGTCCATTATACATTCATAGCGGGCTAAGGGTTAAATATGTATGAAATAAGGAATTAGCTCCCTTGATTCTCTAACAAAGCTTTTGATTTGTACAACAAATCTCCAGACCAAGAATGGGAGGAAACAACGGGTTATACTTTAAATTTGGATCGCCATCCCTGATATTCTTTCTGGATTGCATCCAGTCCTTTGAACAGGTTTATAACAGCCAGATCATTTTAGTATGAACAGCTGTTTATTGGTAGGAACATAGGTTTATTACTTAGTAAGAAAAGATGTTTTCTCATTTTACTAAGAATGGTAACTGTTGTCTTATTTAGTAAGGTTATTTCGTAATTAGTGAGAAAAGTTGTTTCCTAGTTAGAACATTTGTTTCTTTAGTAAGAACAGCTGTTTCCTAGTTAGTAAGAACAGCTGTCTCCTAGTTAGTAAGAACAGCTGTCTCCTAGTTAGTAAGAACAGCTGTTTCCTAGTTAGTAAGAACAGCTGTTTCCTAGTTAGTAAGAACAGCTGTCTCAGTTAGTAAGAACAGCTGTCTCCTAGTTAGTAAGAACAGCTGTCTCCTAGTTAGTAAGAACAGTTGTGTCCTTGTTAGTAAGAACAGTTGTGTCCCAGTTAGTAAGAACAGTTAGTTTAGCCAAAACTTATTTATTTTAAATAGATTGTAATGAAAGCTCTATGAACTTACTTTAATTGCACTCGATTTCTTCCTGGGTAGAACCAGTACCAAGCAAATGCAGATAGATGAAAGGTCTTGCTCACGGACACCACACATTTGGTCATGGCAGGGATCGACTTTTCAATCATTTGTCAAACGCTCTACCACTATATCACAGCTCTCCACTTCCTAGTAAGTAAGAACAGCAGTTTACTAGTTAGAACAGTTGTTTTGTTTCCTAGTTCATAAGAACAGCTGCTTCCTATATTTTGTATGAACAGCTGTTTCCTGCTAAGTAATAACAGCTGTTTGCAGTTGTTTTCGAGTTAGAAATCACAGTTGTTTCCTAGTTAAGTAGGAACAGTTGTTTCCTAGTCATTAAGAGCAATTCTTTCTTAATAAATAATAACCGTTGTTTCTAGTTAGTAATAACAGTTGTTTTAGTTAGTAGGAACAGTTTTGTCTTAGAAATACTAGTTTTTAGCTCTGCTTGCCTTATGTGATGGCGAGTTGTCCGTCGTCCGTTCATCGTCCGCTAACTTTTGTCTTGTTTACATGATAGGGACTTCATTATTAATCGGGTCTTTACCAGTGTCTTTATATCAATGAAAGCTCGGATGATTTCGCAAAACCATCCAGATCAGATTAGTAACACCAGAGTTATGGCCCTTGTTTTGCCGAAAAATTCCATATTAAACCTTGTTTATACTCCAGCACCTTAATTTTTTATTTGATATTTACGAAACTCTACCAGTGTATATCAGTGGAAGCTCAGACGAGTTTGAAAACCTGCCAAATCGGATTAGTAACACAAGAGTTATGGCCCTTGTTTTGCTAAAAAATGCCATATTAAGCCTTGTTTACACTCTAGCACCTTTATTTTTGTATTTTGTATTTGATCTTTACGAAACTTTGTCAGTGTATTTATATCAATGGAAGCTCGGAAGATTTCGAAAACCAGCCATATCAGAGTAGTAACACCAGGGTCATGGCCCTTGTTTTGCTGAAAAATGACATATTAAGCTTTGTTTACACTCTAGCACCTTCATTTTGTATTTGATCTTTACGAAACTTTGCCAGTGTATTTATATCAATGAAAGCTCGGACAAATTTGAAAACCGGATCAGACTACTCACTAGTTTAACCGGAGTTATGGCCCTTGACTTGCCGAAAAATGCCATATTCTGCCTTGTGAACACTCTGGCACCTTCATTTATTACTTGATCTTTATCAAACTTTCACAGGTTATTAACAGCAATGAAGTCTTGGACACTTTCGAAAACCGGCCAGATCTGACCATTTATGCTGGAGTTATGGTCGTTGATTTTCTGAAATATGCTAAAATTTGGCCTCGTTAACACGACAGGGCCTTCATTTTGCATCGGATCTTTTACAAACTTTACCAGATTGTTAATAACGATGAAAGCTCAGATAGATTCAAAAATCTACTAAATCGTATTAGTAACACCAGAGTTACGGCCCTTGATTTAGTTTACAATGCTCTATTTTGCCTCATTCAGACGATAGACCCTTCACTTGGCCGGATTTTAATGAAACTTTGCAGGGATGATCAGTACCAAATTTAGATTTGCATATCATCACCGTGTTCCGGTTGAATGATTAAAGGTTTTACTACACAAACTTTGTCCGGACAAGTTCTCCTGAACCCTTGGCTGGATTTCAGAAAAATGGGATGATCAGTACCAAGCCTAATTTTGTATATCATCACCGTGTTCGGGTTGAAAGAATTTTGACAGAGTTATGGCCCTTTACAGGTTTTAATACACAAACTTTGTCCGGATTAGTTCTGCTGAACCCCTGGCCGAATTTCAACGAAACTTTGCAAGGATGATCAATACCAAGCCTTGTTGTGCATGTCATCACCATGTTCCGGTTGAAATAATGTTGGCAGAGTTATGACCTTTTAAAGGTTTTACTACTACAAACTTTGTCCGGAACTTTGTCTCCTGAACCCCAAGATGGATTTCAGAGAAACACTGCAGGGATGATCAGTACCAAGCCTAGTTGTGCATATCGTCACTGTGTTCCGATTGAAAGATATTTGGTGGAGTAATGGCCGAATTTCAACGAAACTTGACAAGGATAATTAGTATCAAGTCTAGTTGTGCATGTCATCTCTGTCTTCCAGTTGAATGATTTTTGCCAGAGTTATGGCCCTTTAAAGGTTTTAATACACTAACTTTGTATAGACTATTTATCCTGAACCCCCGGCTGGATTTCAACAAAACTTGGCAGGAATGATCAGTACCAAGCCTAGCTGCGCAAATCATGTTCTGGTTTAATGATTTGTGACAGAGTTATGACCCCTTATACACAAACTTTATCCAGACTAGTTTTCCTGAACCCCTGGCAGGATCTGAAACCCTGGGTGGATTTTAACGAAACTTGGCAGGAATGATCTGTACCAAGCCTAGTTATGACCCCTTATACACAACTTTATCCGGACTTGTTTTCCCAAACCAGTAAACGGTTTTTATGAAACTTAGTTCATCTATTGCAGAAAACAAATTGCTACTCTCGGTTGAAACCCGTTTTTGAAAAACTCTTGAAAGAAAAATGTTATTGAAGGAATAAGAATATTTTATTGGTTGAAAGCCGTGTCAGGGTACACACAATTTCAGTAAACTCATGAATGGTGTAACTACAAATGTACGGTTTTAATAGCATTCCGTTTGCCATTGATACACTTCTGAAATGGGTCTAGTGTTATGTAGTATGTTTTATCTATATACCTAGATTGAGGCCCAATGCGTTTTTAATGAGCACGATATTTACGATATGCTTCAGGGTTTTTTAATGTCTGCTTATAAGTATGCCGATTTGCGAAGTATTAACCATTACAAAATTGCGTGCATTTCAGTAACCACCATTTGTTTCCCAACGACACCACGTAAGTTACATGCCAAGATATATCTGAAAAACTGTGTACGTGTTTCAAAATCAAAATAGTTTACATGGCCCATTTATGCAGTAATCGTGTCATTGACAAATTAGGCCAGACTATTATTTTTAAAGTACCATCATGTCTCACTATACCAAGTATTGTATTTTACAGAAACAAGCCGAGGTACAAACCCAAGACCATTTCTATGTATAAACAGACGAAAGATGTCGATCGAAATGAAGATTAAACGCAAAAAAGAGGAGTCGGCTTTCTATGGATCGATACGTTTAGTCAAGTCATTAGCAACTCAACACCATTACGCATGACAAACCCCCGTAATGCACTCGCCATTTAAGTCGGGTCGTGGTGTAAAACGAATTCTATTAAAATCGCCGTACAGTACTGCTACACTTTCAAAATCCCCATACCAAAAAAGGCAAAAAAGTGTCTGAACATGGTGTTTGGTGACAATGATAAAGGCACTCAACAGAGAAAGGATTTACACACTCAAGGTGAAAATGATAAAGACACTGAACATAAAAATTATATACACAATCAAGATGACAATGATAAATACACAAAACATAGAAATGATTTACACACTCAAGGTGACAATTATAAATACACAAAACAGAGAAATGATTTACACACCCAAGATAACAATGATCAAGGCACCAAACATAGAAATGATTTACACACTCAAGATAACAATTATCAAGGCACCAAACATATAAATGATTTACACACTCAAGGTGACAATTATAAATACACAAAACATAGAAATGATATACACACTCAAGATGACAATGACAAAGGCACCAAACATAGAAATGATTAACACACTCTAGGTGACAGTAAAGACACTGAACATACAATGATATACACGCTCAAGGTGACACTGATAAAGACACTGAACATACAAATGATATACACGCTCAAGGTGACACTGATAAAGACACTGAACATACAATGATATACACGCTCAAGGTGACACTGATAAAGACACTGAACATACAATGATATACACGCTCAAGGTGACACTGATAAAGACACTGAACATAGAAACGATATACACACTCAAGATAACAATGATCAAGGCACCAAACATAGAAATGATTAACACACTCTAGGTGACAGTAAAGACACTGAACATACAATGATATACACGCTCAAGGTGACACTGATAAAGACACTGAACATAAAAACGATATACACACTCAAGATAACAATGATCAAGGCACCAAACATAGAAATGATTTACACACTCAAGGTGACAATGATAAATACACTGAATATAGAAATGAATTACACACTCAAGGAGACAATAATAAAGACACACAGATTCAAGAAATCATTGAATTACTACCAGCAGTTTTGAAAACATCATCAGACGAAGGCTTTGATATAACTACATTAGATTTCTTCTGGCAAATTCAGCAGAACACATTTCCATTGTCAAATAACCTTTTCTGCTTTGGGAATGTTATTAAAACGATTTATCTTCAAGTGTACGTTTTTTATGTATACCCTATCATCTAACTGAAATGGTGTGTTCTGAATCATTTTTTATTTTTGCCTTGCAAACCGCTCAAATTGACATATGCCCAGTAAAATCATACGAAATACAATCCCTTGAATACAAACTATAAGAATGAGTGTAAAGACAAGAGCTAAAATTATGAGTTTACTGAAATAGTGTGTACCCTGTCACGGCTTTCAATCAAAAAATATTTTTATTCATTCAATAACCTTTTTGTTTCAAGAGTTTTTCTAGAACGGGTTTCAACCGGGAGTAGCATTTTGTTTTCTGCATTAGATGAACGAAGTTCCATAAATTGGCATCAAAATCAGACAAAATGTTACCTGAATCGAGGCCGGATTTCTTAGCTATTTCGTGTTGAACCCTATCATTTGGTCACGTGGGTTGTGTACACTGATATATACTTATCATTTATTTAGGAACCAAATTTCTATTTCTTACATATGCCTATTTTCCCCCACTAATATCCACGGACACATTAGCATTTTGCGGACATATAGACACCCTATACACACACGCACGCGCGTACGCACGCACGCGAAAACGCACTTTTCACAATGAGAGCAGAACCTGATTTGGGAGAATTTATTGTTTGGAAGGTTTTACCGAATTCTCAAGACCACATAATTTTAATTTGTTAGAATAGATAGTCCATAAAACAGTTTACTGCGTTTATCTTATTTCCACAAAAATGCAGTCAGAAATGCGCAGACAGTACAGCTGTGCAGAACACCTGCATTGTTATGGATACATTGTTTCATCTTAATTATTTGAATATGTGTTTCCCTGGAGGTTGCTTTAGAATAATGTGTTTCCCTAGAGGTTGCATTAGTATAGTTATCTTCTTCTAGTTATCACGATGGCGTTTATTGAATTAAAAATAAAACGAAGTTTAATTTTGTAAGATTTAATTAGTATCCTGTTGTTTTGTTCAAATCAAGATTGTATTTTATGTTAGTACACAAGTCTCTTTGTCCCCAAGAATAACGTACGGCGATAAACAGTTGCATAAAATGTGCTCTACTTTTTTCAGTTGAAACACATTTAACTTTAACATCTCTAATATCTCTAGAAATTCAACACATATCAAGTGTTGCGTTTTCATATCTACCGAGTGTACTAATAATTATATTCTGTTTGTTTTCCGTTATATCCGCATCCATCGACTTATAAAGGCTATGTGTATTTTATAAATACTACTTAGATTTGTTCATTCTGACCTCAGTTAACAGGAGTCAAAGTTATAGTCAACAGTCGTTCCCACCAGGAGGTAGTTCCCACCAGGAGGTAGATAGTCGTTCCCATCAGGAGGTAAAACAGTCGTTCCCACCAGGAGGTAGAACAGTCGTTACCACCATGAGGTAGATAGCCGTTCCCACCAGGAGGTAGACCGTTGTTCGAACCAGGAGGTAGACAGTCGTTCCCACCAGGAGGTAGACAATCGTTCCCACCAAGTACTCCCCCCTCGCCATCTTCCCCCGCCCCGATGTTTAATAGCA
Source organism: Cyrtodaria siliqua (assembly GCA_037043455.1). Taxonomy (NCBI): domain Eukaryota; kingdom Metazoa; phylum Mollusca; class Bivalvia; order Adapedonta; family Hiatellidae; genus Cyrtodaria; species Cyrtodaria siliqua. The sequence goes on from JAWPHD010009987.1 coordinate 71,420, forward strand.
GAAATATGTATTATAAAGCACTTAATTGCGTATTAACTTGTTATTATATATATCAGATGTGCGTTTTCTGATTAGAACGTTTAATTAATGTTAATTATATTTGCCAATTATTTTCACCTTCCTCATTAGTAAAATGTTAGTGCAACAAGTTCACTTGACCTTCGCAGCACTTTGTAACAATCGACAGAACAACTATTGTCAAATGGTCAATTTCAGATAATTGGAAATCGACTTTAAGAATTTTATAAGAAGGTCAATAAGTTCATCTGAACTTCATAACCCTTTGTAACAAAACTTACTATTCCCAAAAGTGCAAATTTCAGATAATTGTGATACTGTCAGTCGGCCTTCTTATGCGTGAAAACCCGCCCATACGACATCATGGTTATTCTTTTCCCCCTTTTCTATCAAAAATGTATTGATTGCTTGAAAAATGGTGCACTACATCTTAAATGACACTTAAATAAACAATTTAAGTATGATAACATTAGATCAATACATTGACACGTGTCAATCACTGCCAGGTTTAAGGTAAAAAGTCATAAGTAGTCGTAATATAGTCCTGCTCTTACGGAGGTGTAAATATCAAATATATATAATCATAAAGACAAACAGTCGCAAATGTGACAGCCATAAGAGCGTTTCAAACTTTCAAACACACTCGACAAGATCGGACTGTTTGGGTAAACATTTATACAACTTTATCATTGCAATTTCCCGCAAAAAGACGTTTGCGTGTACTACTACTACGACGACAACTACTACTACTGCTGCTGCTACTGCTGCTACTACTGCTGCTGCTGCTGCTGCTACTGCTAATACTACTATTACTACCACTGCTGTTGCTGCTACTGCTGCTGCTACTGCTGCTACTGCTGCTGCTACTACTACTACTACTACTACTACTACCACCACCACCACCACCACATTAAACGAGAGTTTAATATAGAGGCTGTCCTCTTTCCTATAAAATATTCAAATCAATTTTAATAAATTGAAATAAAATGACCAAACCATTTTATAGACAAACAGCGCAAATAAAAAAATGTAGTTTTCTGTCAATAAGTGTTCAATCTCCAGGGGCTAAAGTTAACTGCATAGTTTGCATGCCTTTTCAGTTTTTGTTTGTTTATTGTTTGTTTATTTAATTTTTTTTATTTTTTTTTATTTTTTTATTTTTGTACAAAGGACGCGACACTCTGAAACTAAGTATACGTGTGTTTTACGTAACGTGTTATGGGTACTGATACATTATTGTTCTTATAATGCTCATAAACTACGACTTAAGCAATTATAATTACTGTTACACTCATTAAAATATATCGCATCCTGTATTATACGTTGTAATATAATTAAAGTGACATTATAGCACATTCCATTCTTGAATTGATAAATGGAATCAAATAACCGTTTTATATTGATTTATTTAGTTTTAAATTGCACATCAAGTCATCGTTTATCAAGATTTATTTATACGTTTACGGTGTCCATTAAACAAACAAATGGCGGCCGTGTCACGTGGATACACGAAACTGTCAACTGTCAGCTGTAACTAAGCTGTTATGTCGTCTGGCCAATTTGACACGACACCATTAACTATACTAATGTATTGCAATTGGTTCGCTCACAAACAACGTCGGGAAAAAAAAAATCGACGTTTTTTTCAAATGGGTAAGTTCTTTATTAGCTAATTGTACATTTTATTGATATTTGAAATGCAGATCATCATAATTTTGACAGTTAGATATAAATTCAAAAGTAAAAGTTAGAAAGGGTATGCAAATTGCGAGGGGAAAAATATTGACCCGGTGTTAGTATACAGCTTGAAGAAATCTTTCGTCGAAGATATCAAAATCCCTATTTCCTTGTTTAATAATTTGCATGATAAGTAAGTTTCCCAGAATTCAAACGAAGTTCGAGGTTTTAACACGTTGTCAACATCCTCAGTTTACTATAGAATTGGCACGGAGAACCATTTACGCTATTATAACCTATACAGAGACAAAATAAAAAAAACGGTATTAAACACAAATATGTGCAAGTACACATGTTTACATGCTTTTGTTTTTAGAAATGATCAGCATACACTTGACTTAAGTCTTTCAAGTTAGTTCAAATGAAGCAGACTGGGTGAAAAATGACGCCGCCATATTGATCTCAAGTTGGTATAAAGTTACTTCTCAGAAATGATGGTTATGCTTTAGATTATTAAGTTCAGCTGAAATCCATTTAAAAATGCCCCGCCTCTGGGGTCGCTTGTTTATTTATAAAGATTTATTAGACAAATATGTTCTACCCCCACCCCACACCGACTCTCGACCCCCCACCCCACACCACACCCCCACACCCTCCCCCCACTACTCTACTATAGTTAATAATATTTATCCTAAAGAACTTTAACTCAACACAAATAGTATAACTGATACTGTCGTTTCTATTCTCGATTTTGCCCCGTGTGGTTCCCGGGTGCCCCCGTTTGGTCACGGGACAAAGAATAGGGCCACTGCAGATCCCTTTGGAGGGGTAGGCAGAGGGGTAGAATCCCCCCAAATTCATGTTCATTTTATCATTTTTTGTTCATGTTCATTAAAGGTCTTCATCATGATCCCTGCATTGTTTCAGGTGCTATCTCGCTCGCATCAAAAGAGCAGTGGCAGAAAAACAATAACGTGGCTCCAGCGTAAATGGAGTTTCTACGATAGAATTTGCAGCAACTCTGCAGTTCAGGGTGTGAAGGTTCTAGGCCCATTTTCCATATTTTATCTCGATGTACATGGAATATGAGCCTGGCATGTTCATGCCTTTTAGGCGCCATATAACCTTTTCATGTGTTGGTGCGCCTTAAAACCCCAATTCATTCTATTCTCGATTTTACATAATGGAGAAATAATTAGCAAACTATATGGCAAGCGAGATGATTTCAGTGAAGTGGGGATGCTCCCCGAGCAATTTGTTATAGGGTTCGTTTTTTCTAGAGCTTGTAGTCGAGTTGAGGACTTTAATATTCGTATCCTGTGTAAACATGGTAAAGCTAAAAAGCTACTCCATCATTCGAAAGAACTTTGCACCTTTTATTATCGTAACCCTGCTCTACTTTTAAAATAAGAACCTTCCTGCGACAAGGATTATCATGACTTGATTTCTATGGTGACACGATTTACAAACTTCGTAAGATCTTTGGTCATGTTCACTTTCATACAATCTTTAACTTGATAGTGATCTGCTTTTAAAATATCAACGTGATTTAAGAACTCTTTTGCGATAAGGACTATCTCGCAACTTGACTTCCGTGGTGACGTGATTTACAAACTTCGTACTTGATCCTTGGTCGTGATCACTTTCATACAATCTTTATTAATTTTGTTGGGACGTTTTTAAACAAGATTTTGAAAAGCACTGTATGTTTAGTGGTTGATCCAGTTACAGTTTGCCACTATGCTTGCCTCTTTGTGTCGATGACCCGACAGAGTGTAGACCCTATGATGATGTTTACCAAAATCCTGAAAGGGGTGCTTGTCTCCAAACTTGTCTCGTCAAGTCCTAAACGGTTTATTCGCTTGCTGCTCGGACTTTTGCCAAGTCATTGAGAGCTTGCCTTGTTGATTTCTAGTGTTTTGTAATTCATATATACATGATCGTTGTGTTAAACTACTTAATGACGCTGCCTAGTTAGCATGGCAGGCATTTCCTTATTTATACGGTCCTGTTTATTTAGGATGACAATATGATAAGAATGGGATTTGGTGCACCCGAGAACCTGCGGCCTTTTTGACATTGACTATTCCAAGTTAATACCATTATTGTCACCGCTTGTGCTCATGCTGTCACATACTTTACTTCTATTTTTGTTTGTTTTGAATGCGTGTTTTGGTTGAATGTCTTCTGCAAATGTTACATTTTCTGTTCAACATTTATACCACGTTATCTTTATGGCTATTGGTGTCTGAGTGTTTGTTTGTTTGTATGGTGTATTACGTCATTTTCAAGACATGTAAGGTTATATATTTCTTGTTGGTGGAGGCAAACCACCCATTTTTCCTGGGTAGAACCACTACTATACACCTCCCGCCATCCATAAGAATCGATACATCCTCACAAGTCGAACTGCCAATGGGATTCGAACCCGCAGCGGTGAGACTCGAGAAGGTTTACAACGCAAGTCGTTAACCCCTCGGCCACGGAGACGTTTGGTGTCTGAGTAACCTTCATAAAAATGAATGAACAACTTTAATGTAAATCAAGTGCGACAAATAGGTCAATGTCAAAAGTAGGTCAATGTCATTTATATTGACCTACTTTTGGTAGGAACATACTGCTGTCAAAATATAACAGGTGGTGAAAAAATCGTTCCTCAACCGGGACTCGAACCCAGTTTCTCTGGGAATCGTACTAGCGTTCTAACCACTGAGCTATCGAGGACATATGGTTAGGAATCGATTATTCGCCATTTACCTGTACCCGGTTACATACACCCACAACAGACTGAAAATTCGTCCCTGAATTTCTAATAATACAGGAGAACCATTGCTAGTGTTTCTCAGGATGATCACGGATGAGCACCAAATGTAACAGATGGTGATAAAACCGGGACGCGAACCTAGGGTCTCTGGTTTACCATACCAGCGCTCTAACCACTGAGCAGCTCAGCTATCGAGGACTACGGTTATGAATCGATTATTCGCCATTTACCTGTACCCGGTTACAGTTTAAGTTGTATTTTTGGTATCTGAGCAGTTGATTTAACACAATTCTTGAAAGTAAAACACTAAAGTGCAAAAATTAGGTCAAGGTAATTTATTTGACCTGCCTTTCATTGGAACATACTGCCGTCATGTAGATTTAAAGATGTGTGAAGTTTGAGAGTTCTGCCTCTTCCGATGTCTGTAAAATGTACTTATGTAAAGAGCTTTTATGTTAAACTTTAATGTATTCATATTGACCTCTGGTCAATGGATCATACCGCTGTCAAGTAGATGTAAACATTTGTGAAGTTGGAAGTTTTGGCTGTCTGGAAAATGGACTTAACACAAATCTTGAATGTAAAACTTTCTCGTACGGACAGTCGGACCTATAAGTAGTGTTCTGTTAGGCGGACCAGGGTAACAGTATATGTCCGTTCCCATTTTGTGGCGGGGCGTAACACTGCAAAACATCATGCTAAAATACAGCTGATACCAGGGAGGGCGGTGATACCAGGGTGGGCGGTGATACCAGGGTGATACCAGGGTGGGCGATACCAGGGTGGGCGGTGATACCAGGGTGGGCGGTACCAGGGTGGGCGGTGATACCAGGGTGGGCGGTGAATGCCCATTGGGACTCCTCCTTCTGACTAACAGTTATGATTCACCAGAGGCTTCTAAAACGTGCGATGTTTTAATAATACACTTGTTACATTGTATAAATATCTATTTAGTTTATTTTGCATAAATTATTGTACCTAGTGTACCTTTAAAAAGTTCAATGGATCAAACCACAACACAGGAAAGAGAACATATCTACCCTTAGGTCTGGTAAAAAAATAATCACAAGATGTATGATTTGTAAAACAGAACTTGTAACTTGATACAATTTAGCTATGTTAAATTGTGTTTAATCACTAAAAATGTAGACATTTGATATGCTGTCGGCATTTTCTATAAGATGTTATCGTATTTAATAGGAAATTGAATGATTTGACACAATCTTATGAAACTATTAACTATAATGTAAAGCATGTGCACCATTAAGTCGACAAAGTTGTATATATACGTGAACAAGGCTCAAATGGACCTGGGACGTTCGATATTTCATGTCGGTCGGTAATCTATGGTTGAGATCTATGGTTTCATGTGTTATATGTTCGCTCTTTTATCACTTGTTTTATTTATGGTGTTTTGCATCTTATCTAATTTTTTATATAGCCTAAAATGAGCAGAAAATGACGATAAAATGCCATTCAACTAACCAACTAACCAACCAACCAATACCAATATATTTGGTTCATTTTCGGACCCGTGCTTCATTTTACGGATGACTTGGGTATTTTCTTTACTGAAAACATTGTAATATATCATGTATATTTTATTTTATTGTAAGCCAAATATGGCCCATGAACATGTTTACAAATAATACAAATATTGATTTCAATATGGTTAGATGGCAGCAGTACATGTGTTAGTAGTTTTTGCAGACACATATGTCACAGTACATGTATATAGTTAACGAAACCATAATGAACTTGTTTTACAGATTAACAATAATTCAAAGAAACTTTTCAATAGGACGTAAGCTAATTTTAAACAATAATTGTTTAAGTTCACATACGTGCGTACTCTGACTTAAGCGTGAACTAGTATGCATGTGACTTGAGAATTCTTGGGAGAGATCTTTGGTTTGTCATTGTATACTGTAATACTATATAGTTTTCATTGCTTTGGTTACAAGGGTAGTGTTTTCGGTAGTCTTACTAATTAATTAACGGACTGAATATTGTTCACTCGTTTCCTTAGTTCAAAAGCCTTATATACGTATATTCCTAAATTTTGTGTTTCATTTTTATTTTCATGCTTCATTAATTGTTTAAATTTCATGAAACTAGGATTTTTCCAAAAGTATTGTTTTATATACATCTTTCTTAATTCATTGTAGTTTGTACATTCTATTACAAAGTGATATTCGTCTTCTAACAAATGACATTGTTTACACTTTCTATCGTCGTATGGGACCCTTTGCGTTTTTTTCCATCGCCCTGTCTCAACTTCTAGCCTATGTGAGGAGAGTCTTAGTCTTGTAAGGGCCGTTCGAAATTTATTGATATTTAAAACATCAAGATATTGATTAAAATCGAAAGTAGCTATAGATCTATAGCATAAAGCTCTTGATGAATTGTTTAATTCTGTGTTCCAATTTTGAATAAAATTATCTTTAAGTCTTTGCTTAAATGCATTTAGAAATGTTGTTACATTGCCTGCCCCTTGTGCAAGCCATACATCATGGAAACCCGATGTTGATAGTAATATTTTGACCTGTGATACCCAATTGATTTTATTTATTTGCCTTTCACAATCTTCTTTAAGCATATCATAAACCCTTTTTATATATTTAGTTTCATCAGATGTACATATTTTTAGCCAGTATTTTATAATTAAGTATAATCTCCTAGTTTTATAATCTAATCTCCCCGTTTCTCCGTATATAAAGTTATTTTGTGTAGACACTTTTACCCCTAATAGTCGTTTGCAAAAACTCAAATGTGTCCTTTCTACTTGTTGGCCTTTATGGAAACCCCACACTTCTGAAGAATAATTTAATATTGGTGTAACAAGCTTGTCAAATAAATCAAGCGTGTGTTTTGGTGATAGGTTAGTAAAGTTATTAAGATGTTTGTTAAGTTTAAATATTGCCTTTAATGACTGACCAGATAACATTTTATCAGTTTCATTGAATGACCCACCAGACGTAAAGACAATACCCAAGTAATTGAATTTACTAACAATTTCTAGCTCGTTTTCCTTATAATAAAATTTTAAATCATTTCGTAATCTTCCTCCTTTTTTAAACACCATTCCTTTATTTTTTTTACAATTAACAATCAATTTCCATCTCTCACAATATACAGCTAATACGTTTAATGCCTTTTGTAAATCTTTTTCCGATTTTGCGAATAGAATTATATCATCTGCATATAATAACAAACATAGATTAATCATACCCATCTCTACGCCCTCGACCCCATTTAATGTCAATTGTTCCTCTAAATCATTGAGGTACATACTAAACAAAAATGGCGACAAGCATTCGCCCTGTCTCACGCCAAGCAAACATGAAAAATCGTCACTTAGTGTATTCATATGCTTAACCCTTGACTTAACACTACTGTACATAGATTTTATCACATCCAGAATTTTACCCCTTATCCCAAATTTAATTAGTTTGTACCATAAAATATCCCGGACAACAAAATCAAAGGCCTTTGTGAAATCAACAAATGCACAATAGAGGGTGCCCCCTTGATTTAATGTATGTGTTATAAGGCCATGCAGTATAAAGACATTATCTACGGTGCTCATTCCCCTTCGGAAGCCTGCCTGTGCCTCAATATAGACATGATACTGCTCTGCCCATTGAGTTAATCTGTTGTTAAGTAACCTAGAAAAAAGCTTGGATATAAATATAAGAATGGATAATTATTGGTTGCCTTGACCCTAGAAACTGGTTAACCCCAAAGGGCGTTGAACAGACTCTAAATGAACATAGCCCTCTGACTGGCCAGTCTAAATGGAATCATTTTCTGGTTGATAAACTGACCAATCAGAGGACATGTTACAATTTAAAGAACATTGCTTGAAATTCTAACACGACCTCCGCAGTCTTTCATATACTCAAAGAAGAGAGTAAAATACAGTTGTTCCATTAATTCCCCGCGTATACATATTTCATCCGTTGGAAGCGACGCGTTACATGACGTCACTTGGTAAATATACGTCACGAAGACAAACAACAATAATTTTAATGAAATGTTAATTACAACAAGCTTGCAATGCTCCCAAACCGTGCACACCCCCGATATAAACCCAGCATATGCATGAGTACATATAACATGACGTAATATGATGTAAGCAATGACTTAATTGTTTGTCACGTGACTATTAGTGTATTGAAACGCAGAACTTTGCATACGGGGGCGCCCAATGGAACAGACTGTAAACATAGCAGCCTGATTACCTTGACCTCCGAGATAATATATTGTGCCCCAACAATAGCGTAAACAATGGGGTTATTGTTGTATTAGAATACGTACGTGGATAAAATACAGTTAGTCGTTCGGATGCGAGTAATTAAATCATTCGTGCTAACGCACTGGTGATTTAATTACTACGCATCCGAACTCCTAACTGTTTTATTCACCGATAAAACGCAGGTACATATTTATTATCTCTTAAATTGAATTATTTGTTAAAGATGACATCCTAGCTGTTTGAAAATGGTCCGTGCATGTCGCAGTAGTAATGTGGTTCAGCGTGCTATAATCCTTCCATATCCTGCTTGAGTTCCACAATCGCGACTTTTCCATAGTACGCCATTTTTTAGATATTTATGTGTTTGGTATTTTCGTGAAAATAAATACTAGTATGTTCTCTGTTGAATACTTCACACTTGCTGCGATAGAGTTGAAATTACGCCTGAAGTAGACGTTCAAAGCCAGCGACCGTCATTTTCTATGTATTGGTTTTTACGGAGTTATTTACCTAAAATATATGACAAGCGAGATGATTTTAACTTTGATATTGTTAATTATCCCCATTTAGATGGGGATGTTCCCGAGTAACTTCTTATGGGGTCTATGTGTCTCAACTTATTCGTTTTTCTAGAGCTTGTACTCGAGTTGAGGACTTTAAAAAGCTACTCCTTCAGGGTTACCGTTACCATTTATAAACTTCGTAAAACCTTTGCAAAATCTTATTATCGTAACCCTGATCTTCTTTCCAAATATTAAAGTAATTTAAGAACTTTTCTGCGACAAGGACTATCACAACCTGACTTCTAGGGTGACGTGATTTAAACTTCGTAAGATCCTTGGTCATGATCACTTTCATACTACCTTTGTTAAACTTGTTAAACGGTTTATCAAAAGAGGTTATCATTTTGCAACGCACTGCATGCTTGGTGGTGGACCCATTTACAGTTCGCCACTATGCTTTCCTCTTTAATTGTGCGATGACCGGACAGGCTGTGGACCGTATGATGACGTCTGCCTAAAGCCCAAAAGGACGGTGATGTTTGATGTTTGTCTACAGTACTGACTTGTCGTGCCCTCAATGTTTTATTCTCTTGTTGCTCTGGCTTCTGCCAAGTCAATGAGTACCTTCTTTGTGGCTTTCTAGGCTTTTTTTTTTTTGTATTTATATATACACGGGCATCTTTGTGTTTACTTATATTGCCTATTGATGCTGCCTTGTTGGTTAGAGATTAGATCATGGCGGGGATTTCTTTATTTACATTGTCCTGTTTTAATGGGATGACAGTAGGGTAAGTGTGAGATTTGGTGCACCCTGGGGCCGGTTTAAACCCCCAGTGGCCTACTTTGCCACTGACCGTTTCAAGGTGGTGGCCCTATTGTCAACCCTTTTGTGTTTGTGATGTCGTTTGCATTTATTATTAATTTGCCTCTTGTTTGTCTGTTTTTGTGTTTTGTGGTTGACTGTCCTCCTTGAATGCTACTTCCCCTGTCCGATCTTTTTATATTTCTTTTTACTTATATTGCCTATTAATGCTGCCTTGTTGGTTAGAGAATAGTTCATGGTGGAGATTTCTTTATTTACACTGTCCCGTTTTATTGCTTTGACAGTAGTGTAAGTGTGAGGTTTGGTGCACCCTAGAACCTGGTTTAACCCCCCCCCCCCGACCCCCTCCCCCCCCCCCCCGAGGCCTTTTTGGCCACTGACCGTTCCAAGGCGCTAGCCCTATTGTCAACCCTTTTGTGTTTGTGTCTTATTTGGTCTTTTATTCATCTTTAAATTTGTTCTTTGGTTTTGTGTGTGTTTGTGGTTGACTGTCGTCTTTGAATGCTGTTTTTCCTGTTCGATTTCTATATCTATATTCATGATACTTCAGTATTTGTAGAATATGGTGTTATGCTGTTTAAGAGTCAAATTTATCGAGTTAGAGTCAGTTGAAAGACCCACCACCTGTGCCCGTGTTGTCAGCTCTGTTACGTATGTGTGTAGTGTCTCGTTCTTTGCTTCTGTATAATACATTGATGTAATCCATGTTATTGTTGTTATTGGTGTTTGTTTAAATGCGTCTTTTTGGTTGACTGCATTTTGGTAATGCTACATTTCCTGTTTGACATTTGTATTTATTTATTTATTTTCTTTTTATTTTATTCTATTTCTTTATTGGAGAGGTTCGAGGAGGACCATCCCCTCGTACACCTTACAACAGGAGGACCATCCCCTCGTACACCTTACAACAGGAGGACCATCCCCTTGTACACCTCACAACAGGAGGACCATCCCCTCGTACACCTTACAACAGGAGGACCATCCCCTCGTACACCTTACAACAGGAGGACCATCCCTCGTACACCTTACAACAGGTAGGACCATCCCCTCGTACACCTTACAACAGGAGGACCATCCCCTCGTACACCTTACAACAGGAGGACCATCCCCTCGTACACCTTACAACAGGAGGACCATCCCCTCGTACACCTTACAACAGGAGGACCATCCCCTCGTACACCTTACAACAGGAGGACAATCCCCTCGTACACCTTACAACATTTACATTTATTGATTTTGCAGTTTTTTTATAAAAAATATATACAACAAAATTCTAAAACAATAATACTCACTCAGATCACTCAATCACTCGCTCACTAGTTTACTATAAATTACGACTACATAATGTCAAAAATTAATCTTTAAATAGCAAATTTTTGTTAAGTATTTTTATTTGGTTCTAAGTGAGTTTTTATGGCTTTGGTAACGTTCACACTTATATACGCAAAAAAGTGTGTATATTAATAATAATACGCCAAAATATTGTATAACTTAACTATATTTGTTGGGGAGCTGGATGGGGTGGGTGAACATATTTTTTTAAATAAAATAATATGGGGAGTGGGGGTAGGGGGTTGCGGATATGTCTCTGGCCTTATTATCTGGCATAATATTCATAAAAAATAAAAAAAAAACATCAGGTTCTTATTTTTCCTAATTAAACAGGTCGTGAAACTTTTCTCACAAATTTAAAAATATGTTGTAGTTGTTTTCCTGAGATGTTTATTATTTTGTATGTGTTTCTTTAGTCAGTTTCTCTGGATGTGGACTTTATTGTTAGAGAATTCCTTTTGAAGGGATGTAGTTTTGTTTACACTGTCTTGTCTATTTGGGCGCTGAAGACAGGATAATAGCGAGGAGGATTGTGCGCATATAAAATCGAGTCAAGCTAACCAGTAGGCCTTATTGCCTAATGACCGTTCCAAGTCGGTAACCCTGTTTTCACTACCCTTTCTGTTTTGTTTTTTTGGTCTATTTCATTGTATTATCAAGTCCTTGTTTGCAGTACAGTGCGGACCTACGATGCCATTGCGTTCGGACACTATATCTAATCTGCAGTAATATAAGTAGTAGTTTGTTTCTAAAAGGATGAGCTGGATTAAGTTGCCTACATTTTTGTCATCTGTTCCAAAGATAAATGATTTTTCTTCAAGAGTAATTTTCATATCTTTAAGTTTACTTAGTATATTTTTTGTTTTCTCACATTCCCATAAAATATATATAATTGCTTCAGAGGCCGTTGAACAGAAAGAACATACTGGATTGTCAAGTATTTTTATCTTATGTAGAAAACTATTTGTTGCTTAGATGTTATGGTTGATGCGTGTCTGGAACCATTGCATTGTAGTATCTTTGGTTAATTGAAAAAAGCCAAGTAAAAAAATCTGTTTCCAAACTGAATTGCTGATTTGGTATCGTTTATTTCATGAAAGTTTTGCAGTAGGGATTTCAAGATTTTGGTTTAGTAGAAGATACATCTGTTTTATTCCTTCTCATTTTTTATGTATAATAGGATTTGGTATGATGGGGTTTTCAAGTTTGCTTGTAGCTTCTATGTTGTTTTCTTTTTTTAAATTCTTTTGACAGCAATTACTAAACTGTGTAACTGTAGACAAATAATGTTTACGCATGTTTTAGTTCTTCCAGTGTGTACAAATTCCCATCATTTTTTGTAATGTCATTTATAGTATACATTCCTGATTTATTTTTATTTATTTTTATGCACTAAATGTGAAATACTAATTTGTATTTTTGGTTGAATTCGTTCATTTCCCCAAGAAATGGGCATCTTTGTAGGCAAACATGCGGGATTAATTTACACACACTATATTTGGACTTTCTTTGTAATCAGAGACACAGCCTTGTTAATAATGGTTCATATAGCACCGTTAGCCCACAGGGACTTTATTTGTACAAACACACGTCCAGGTGTATATAGGATGCCTCATCCAGAAGAAATCTCAAACCCATTCGGAGAAAATGTTGTTTACGTTTAACTTATATACATCTAAATATAATCAGTTAACCCCCAAGGTGGGGCAATTTCTTGCCCCATGTTTGCTCCATGCCAATACGACACATTGTGCATACACTGAATGCCATCGGCCAATACGTGTTTTGGTAAAAAGAATGTTCTAGTTTTCCCTATATAGCCAATTATAAAATCGCTTGACCCCTGGCATGGGGCCTTTTTTATACCAGGGACTTCGTTTTTTACAAACCAGATTATTCATGTTAATAGATGCTTCATAAAAAAACACGTCCCAGCAGTTTCTGGACAGAATATTTGTTTGCATTATCAATAGCTCACTTGAAGTTATAACGCAGATGAGCTAATAAAAAGCAGGAAATTGACAAGTTATGTTATGAGTATATATAATAGCTTTTCTATACGATTAGACCACACTCTAAGTTGAGTATTTTAACGGTGTCCTATGTAAACAAGAGATGTGAAACTGAAAAAGCCATCAAACGAATTTAAACTAACTATCATACCGATGTATATTTAACTATGTTCAACCCCAATATTGAGACTGTGGTTGAACATAGTGTTTGTTATTTGAAACAAACGCACGATCTGTGTTATTTTAGTTTCATATGCAATGTTATTGCTCTTGTTGTCAATGGGACATGTACATGCCAATATATGGCCATGCATGTATACAAAAAAATAACACAAATAATGGAAAATCAATTAAAGAAACTAAAGTGCATTTCGTAAAATCCTCATTTTATTGCTTTTCTTATTATTCAAATTAAAATCTAATCGGTGCACTATAAGCTCATGATCTGTGTTAACATTGTTCATTGTACCCTTTTTAAGCAACTCGTTTTGAGAATACAACATGCAATACATCGAATAGTCCATTAAAATTCCGTCGGCGATTTTGGCGGGAATGAGTGCTTGTCGTTTTACTCGTTAATGACTATATTCTTGACTCTAACATCAACATTAACATTAAAGGGACACATGGCAATCTTCATTTTTTAAAAAAACTCACTGCGTCCCGTTAATTTTCCTCTTAACTTACATTTGTTAAATCATTAATATTAATTGTTAGAACAGTTCAAAGCTAATTATTTTTTACATATTACTAACTTTTTATAATATTGCACAAATAATATATATATATTTTTTTAAAATAGTGAAGACAATTGAAATCTCAATTTTTTATTTGATTATATGCAAGCAGTTTTAAAGTCAAAATGACGCAGGATAAGTAAATCGACAAGCAAAGTTAAATGTTTAAATAAAACTCAGGATTGCCATGTGTCCCTTTAAATCTGACATTAACGTATATATACATGTCAAACTTATCGACTCATCAGAAAAAGGCATCAGAAATAAATAGTTTACCAATTGGTGATAAAACAATGATCTTCATTTCTTCGATGACTGGAGACCATTTTAAATTCTCAAAACTCTGTATAACTCTACCCATTTTAAACCGGTTTTCCGCCCTTTGTGCATATACTATAGTGCATTTGTTACTGATAATCTAAATCGACTATTGTTTAACTATATTTATTAAAATATCTCCAGTATCAGCCTTATATCCCCAAATATCGCCTACAGACATCAAATCGTAAATAATTGCAAAGTAAAAAGACATTTAAAAACATTTATTATTGACATTTTTGATGGCTTTTGTTAGCAAAACAAAAACGTGAATTCTTTGAAAAAGGTACCTTTAGTTAACATATAATATAATCTACAATTCCCATGTAATATTGATCGAAGCGGAACTGTCCTTTGGTTGGCCAACGCTTGGGCGTGTTTGTTATATTAGTCAACATGTCTCATATAACTTGACAAGGATACTGTACAAAGAGACATGTTCGTGAAAAATGCAGAACTCAACACATCAATGTTAAATCTGCAAACACTCGTCATCATGTTTTGTTAACAGACGACGTCTGCATAAAATTTAAGACATTAAAGGTAAATTATACTAAATGCTTTCTGAATTAATAACCTCTATCCTCCAAACGCACTCAAACTGACAAACAAGCGCCTATACTTCTTTGGACAAAAAGGAGTATGAAAGGAGAAAGTCTCGCGAGAAGTCTGGGTGTTCAGTTGTAATGCATTAAGTATAATTTACCTTTCAACCCACTTAATAACATGTATTCATATTCAGTATGGTTAATCTTCATCGACACTTTCCTGTTGCTACCATACCTAATTTTCTTCTGTTGCTACGATACATAGTTGCCACTTGTTGCAACGATACACGGTTGTCTTGGCAGATACATTTAAACTGTCATTTTACATGTGTGTTCTATTTTATAAAACTATTAAGGTGAACATTTAGTCATAAATCTTTCAAATGGCAAACATGTTTAACTAAAAAAATTAAACAATGAAACAAAACGTTATTGCAAATGAATAAAATAACATGTACGATCTATATACATTCTTAAGTTAATCAAAGTTCAATTAAACACTGTTTCATGTCACCTACGTCTCCTATACCATGTCCGTATTCTATAAACAAACACTTGCCACCTTTAAGTTCGCGAACTCATTTATTGTCCTATATGGCTTCACAGTAATGAGTACGCACTTTATAAAAAAAAGTTGTTTAGCTCCAAAAGTAAACCATTCTCCTTGAAATATGCTATATTAACGTTAACGTTTGGAGGATTATTTCCGTTTCATATTTGATTTCCTCTGGTTCTAATAACTCATTTATAGTTATATTTCAAACATACTCTTTCTCACAATCCGCCGTGCAACGATGTCTAAATCCGCAGATTAACGCAACGATGTCTAAATCCGCAGATTAATCGCAAAGTTGCATTTGCGCAGATAGATGAATGACCTTTATCTATTAACCAATAGTCTTATTTTGAATTGCTACATGAATACAATCCTGTACAGCAGATTGATCTGTCCCAGAACATATTGTATTCTGCAATTGTATAACTATTACCGTTTTTATGGCGTTTCCATTTAAAGTACACTATTTATCTAAATCTCCTTGAAATAAGTTAAGAATCGCCATCAGACTGATGACAATGAGACTTCAATTGATCATTCTTTCATGTGAAGGAAACGTTTCTGGAATCATGACCGCTATGCTTGACTTGATGCATTTTCGCTGTTACCATTACAATTAAACCCCTTCTTAATCACTTCAAGGAATCGTCTAAACTCGCTATCTTTAGGTTGCTCACTTAAGAATGTCACCACATTTCGTCCTCCTTGCTTCTTTCCCATGATAAACAAGCTCCCCTTTCCAGGATTAGCGCTTAAACAGTCACAACTGGAGCCCCCGCTAATCACGGGATGAAGTTTACGTAGCTCACGTTTGGACATATTATCTTGTTTGAATAAATTGTTTGGTTTAACCTTTCTTGTTATCAATCTCTTATCTCCGTTGTCGTCCATTTGCATCTTTCTAACCGATGTTGTTACAACTGAAAATGAAAATTAAAAGATTATAGGCAAGAAATTACGTAAAGAAAATCCCCAGAAAATAAGAATAATGCTTTTGTTTTACATTACTGTAATTCTGTGACACAAAATTAAATTAAGATTAAAATATAATTATAAATTGCGTTACATTATTTCATTTCTCAAGAGTTTGTCTTTCTATCAAAAATAAAACCTGACTAAAGATCGTGTTGGAATGATTTCTAACTCAAGAAACAAAAATGAGAAATACGGTTCAATAGAAACCCCAGCAATAAAACGCAATGGCACCGTGGGTCCGCACTGCACCACACACCGAACTAAATGAGCAAATGAAAAGGACTATACGTAACATAAAGATTGATGAAGAAAGGGTCACCGACTTGGAACGGTCAGTATGCAATAATGCCAACAGGTTAGCTTAAATCATTTTTTGTATACACAACCTCACTAGTGTCCTGTCTTCAACGCCCAACTTGACAAGACAGTGTAAATAAAAGTATATACCATCAAAAAGAAATCTCTAACAATGAAGTCCACATCCAGAGAAATAAGCAAACTTAAGTGTTGTTGTAAAACTATATCAAAATACGTAATTAGAAAAACCTCAGGTTAAACCTTAACACAAGTAGGTATAAAAGGCACACAGGACATGTAACATTCAAAGAAAACAGTCAACAAAAACACAATCAAAACAAACATCAAGCACGAGGACAAGTACAAGCAAAGTATTGAACACCGCAAACACAGGGGTTGACAATATGTAGGGTAACCGCCTTGGAACGGTCAGTGGCAAAACGGCCGCTCGGGTTTAAACTAAGTTCTAGGATGCAACACCAAACCTCCCTCACCATATTGTCATCAGAATGAAAAGGGACAGTGTAAATGTAGAAATTCTCGCCAAGCTATATCATCTAACAAACTAGCTAGTACTAATAGGCAATATAAGTTTAACACAAAGATGATGAAGTATATATGGATATAAAAACAAAAGCATTGAAAGCCAACAAAGCAAGTTCTCAATGACTTGTCAGAAACCAGAACAACAAAAGAATAAACCGCAAAGGACACAAGACAATATTGAAGACAAACATTAGACGTTTGCGTTAGAGTATTGTCTCTATGCACATTTAACTGTGTACATGCACATTTAACTGTGTACAAAGTTCTTTGCTAGAATAAAACCATAACTTCAAACATTTAGCTTTGTAAATTGGTTTCTCTGTCAAGATTATTGCGTAAACCGTTTTAATTTGCAAAGAGTAAACATCTTATAAAGTTTATGTTATATTATTATCTTTGTCTAGACAACTATAATCCTAACCAAATACTGAAGAGATAAAATAAGGATATTCGGTTTATTATGTGTAATATAATGTGCGTTGAAACATTGGCTTTGCCAAGAATAGAGCAAACACGCATCATAGTTTGCATTATAACTTTTCCTTTGTCAAAAAGCAAACCTCGCCAATGTTGCGTAATACTACTTTTTTCTCTATTAATATACATATTATCAAACATCTGAGTGTAAACTATAATTATACCCACGCTGGCTTGAAATGTGTTAAATAGATCACGTCATAACTTACTCCTCAACAAACGTAGAAGCAGTAGTTGATCAGGAAGTGTACCATTAACACAACATACAAAGACATTCTATATGTTATTATATTTGAAAACAAAAAAGTGAGACAGAAACAACATAAGGGGGTTGACAATAGGGGCACAACACATGTTTTTCTGTGAATAATGCAACTATAACATACCAAAGTTGGCTTCACAATATTTGTCGATGAGGTTATCGAACACCAATGGTTGTTTACAAGCGATACATCCAATACCAGCTATAATGGAAGAAAACATACAATAAATACAGATTCTAATTTGCATTCAGAACGTTTAATTGCATTACGTACCATAATAGTAGTTGTCGAGAACATCTGCGACGCTTGCTTTTTTTTTAACTTCTAGAAACCTTCTTTTATATATATATTTTTTATTTCTTTTTAAAGCGGCAGCCATTTTACCGCAATACTGGTATCGTCTCTGATTGGCTGCCGCAGATACACCAGACTGAACGACAGAAAACAATTCAATATTTCATAAATTAATAAATAAATACAGAGGACAATTTCTTTATAATATCGAAGAACTAAATGTGTATAGTCAAACATACATCGTTTAAGAATTAACATCATACATTTCCTTATATAATGAAAACACATTAACATGACGCCGTTAAACTCGAAATTTCATATATCACCGATTCCTGTTGCATTTTTATTTTATAAATATTTGATTCGTGAATAGACACAACCGTGTACCGGAGTCGTATCAAATCATTTTAAAGCACTAGATCTACAAGCATCCATTCGCTAGTAAGAAAAGGGCACGGTTTACAGATTTCTATGTATCGTTCATACCCTTCTCTATGGGGTGGCTAAATACATAACCAGCGATAATATGTTTTGAGCCTTTAACAAAAACATCAGTTGCATTCGATAGACACACAGGCATTGTAAACCAAAATGCCACAAAGGCATTGTAAACCAAAATGCCACACAGGCATTGTAAACCGTAATGCCACACAGGCATTGTAAACCAAAATGCCACAAAGGCATTGTAAACCAAAATGCCACAAAGGCATTGTAAACCAAAATGCCATTTGTTTAAATGTATCACTTGGTTCAATTACAGATTATTACTGTTTATGGGCGTCAGTAGATTTCATGTCGCTCTAATGATGTTTGAAACAAAAGGACCAAGGGCCTTAAGATTTTATCCAAGATGCACACTGTAATGCTTATGCATGTAAATACCATGCTCTGTGTCACATGTAAATTATGATAGCTGAGGTTTTACTGAAAAGAAGGCCTGGCGACGATATTTGAAGCATCTTGATAGTCTGGGCTATATGATGCTAATTCCCGAATGACAACTGTCTACATATGTAAAACAGTTTTAGAAAATATGTGTTTAGTTTTTCTCATACATCTCTATATACAGACATGAAGCACGTGGACTATATATGAACAAACTCGTAAGTCTACGATATAACACGACAATTAACACGTGCCAACATAATGTCCAATGGTTCTTGAAAATATCTGTTTTAGATATTTCCCTATATGCCTCTATATATCACCATCACTACGTCCAGGGCGTGGCTATTTTTAACATAGACTACTTGAACAAGCTTGAAAGTCTAAGATATAACAATACTTTCTGTTTGCGTGTGGGTGGTTCAATCACGGGTATTTTAAGAACCCATGAACAGACCTATACTTTTATTTGGCACATATACATTATTGTATGACCTAAACATCTGGATAGAGTTTTGATAATCGATTTTGTAGTGTAATTGTGACATTATTTGGCGGGTTAGTTTATTTAACCAGGATATCACGAACCAGTTAAGTACACTTTCTGTCTTTTGTTTGTTTTTCATATATATTTTAACAATTATACATCTTTAAAACAACTACTCACCAATATTTTCCATAGGGTCGGTCTTGTCCTTTTTCTTTTTATTCTTATTTTTCTTTTTGCCCTTCTTTCGTCCTTTACCTCTCTTTTTACACTTTTTGCCCTTATCATCCTTGCCCTTTTTACACTTCCGGCGTTTCTTTTTCTTTCCCTTACCATCCACATCCTTCTTCTTGCTGCTAGTTTTATCCGTGGGAGTTCCTATCACTATTGGTTTATCATCTGTTGGTGGCAATGGTCCACTCAGACCACCATTGTTAGCGTCCGTTTGTCCCGCTATTTGGTCAATCTGTTGTTTACAATCGTGACCTTCACTTATTGCGGCAATAGCTTTTTTGAACTCACTGTGTTTCGATGCCCAATGACTGATGTATGTGATCTCAAAACGATCACCGATTTTCGAGCCCATCAGTAGTGCAGACCTGCCAGGGTTTGTCGCAGCGTCGCAGTCACAGTTTACCCCATTTTTAAGAACTAGTTTCATGTCTTTCAACTCGCCTTTTAAATCGTCAGTTGTTTTGGGCTTTAGAACATTTGTTTTGGATTCCTTGACAATAATAATTCTCTCGCCATTTGTGTCGTCGACTACCTTCTTGATGTTGACCTTTATAACTGTAAAAGAGAACATGCAAAGATTATAAAAGGTAAAATATAATTATACACCAGCATTCATGGCACTCTTGTATATTTATATTATAGAGCTAACGATATCACTGATACATAATCGACTCCAAAAATGTATGGACATCTACAGACAAACATTTTAGTCTCTACTTGAACTGTTGTGAATACCTTATGCGGTACCTTTACATTGGGGACTGGGGATGTGATTGGGGAAACATTTTTGTTTATGAATACGGTTGTTTTGTTTTCATCAGTGGGATAACCAGAGATTTAACATATTAAACAATCCCTAAACAGATTTCTACGGTCTGGCAGTTCAGAAAACGTGTCATATACCACATTAATATCATTAACATAGGGGATTTGGGCGGTATAAGGGACAAACAAGTATGTTTACGAATACCCTTTGAACATAAATGCGGTTTTGACACTGAAAAATGGGGTGGCCTGCCTCTAGTACAAAAAAAAAAAACCCGTCATATACGGCCTAACTTGTCCTAAAATGACATAAAATGCCTTTCAAATGAACAACACACACTGACCGTTATGTGGGGTGGGGGCGAGGTATAACTCGGGTTTCAACTGTTCAAGTTAAAGTCGATACCATTTAAGGTTTTCAAATTTAAACTCAAATTAAAAATGCAGATTGTTTTCTGGTTTTGATAATTTCCAAGTCATATTTCCCACTTAAAATTCCCAAAATTTTGTAAATCGTGCGTGCAATATAGTACGCACTTCACAACTAGAGTTTGTTCGGAATGCAATAAGAACCAATCGCTTGAGAATTTCCTGGAATTCTGTATTATCCAATTATTTCCTGGTAAAATGCCCAGCTTGCAATTATATTAATGATTTTGCTGTATCTATCGTCTAGCGGAGCTAGAATTAGCTACATGCTATTGAATTAGCTGCATATTATTGAATAATGAGCGCACATTGTCCCGATGAGACAGCACTAAACATGCAACTCTCAGGTGAGTTTTTTTGTGTGCGTGTAAAAAATGAGTATAAAGAAACTATACGAATTCACGATTTGCTTTGGTTAAATATATATATATACAGATGGTCAATGCATCTTGGTAGGAACTAAGAATGTTTTAACACACAAGATGATGGTATTACATGTTTTGATTTATCAATCTTAGATATAAATATATATAAAAACAAAATGTGAGAAAATAAAGAATTCTTGAGAAATATTGAACATCATTCACAAGAAATCGGTTGTGCTATGCTCATTGCGACCACCTTTGATATTCACATGGTCGTTTGGGAATAATACAGTTCTAATACTTTGTAAACAAAATATTGTCTTGGGAAACAAAAGTCGATATAAAAATCGAACCGGAAAAGTAGCATTCAAGGACGACAGTCAACCACAAACACACACAGAAACAAAGAACAACTTTAAAGATGAAAAAAATGCAAAATAAGACATCACAAACACAGAAGGGTTGATAATAGAGCTACCGCAATGGAACGGTCAGTGGGAAAAAAGAGCCGATCGGGGCGGGGAAGGTGTGGGGGAGGGGTGGCGTGGGTCGGGGGTGGGGTGGGGGTTAAACCATCTTCCAAACCTCAGTCTTACCCTATTCTCATTCCAATAAACAGGACAGTGTAAATAAAGATATCCTCGCCAGGCTATAATCTCTAACAAACAAGGCAGCATTAATAAACCATTTTGGCGTTCTTATCACTCATACAGAACCTGCAACTTCTGGCGTTCATATCAGTCATACAAAACCTGCAACTTACAGGAGGGTAAGTGTGAGGTTTGGTGCACCCTAGAACCGGTTTAACCCCCCCCCCCCCCCCACCCCCAGTGGCCTACTTTGCCACTGAGCGTTCCAAGGCGGTAGCCCTTTGTCAACCTATTTGTGTTTGTGATGTCGTTTGCATTTATTATTGCTTTTGCCTTCTTGAATGTCTGTTTGCGTGTTTGTTTCTGTGTTTTGTGGTTAACTGTCCTCCTTTAATGCTACTTTCCCTGTCCGATCTTTTTGTATTTATTTTTATAATTGTTGGACAATGACAGTATTTTTCTTTTCGCTAAAGGCTTTTATAGTCTAATATATATGTATATCAGTTAATCCGGACTTACAACTTTACACATTTTCGATAATATAGTCGGGCATAAATATCAGTCATACCAGACCTGTAACTTTATAAGATATAACAGTACCAGGTAACACTTTTTGCTTGCTTGAGGGTTATATAGTGTAGCATACATTTCAGTCAATCTTTATGATTAGTTAGCTGTACCCTTTTTCGCTAAAAGGATCATATAGTCTGGCATACATAGATCAGTCAATCCGGACTTGTTGCCTTGCTTTTAGAGACTATAACCTGGCGGCAATATCATCTATATTTACACTGTCTCGTTTTATTGGGATGACAAGTGGGGTTTGGTTCACCCTAGAACATGGTTTAACCCCGCCCCTTCCGCCAGCGGCCTGTTTTGACACTGATCGTTCTAATCAGGTAGCCCTATTGTCAACCTTTTTATGTCTGTGATGTTATACCTTGCCTTTTATTCATCTTTGACGTTCCTGTTTGTTTCTGTGCGTGTTTGAATGCTACATTTATTATTCGACGTATGGCGGCGGTAAAAAGTCGCCCCGACTACAAATAAGAAGTGTTATTATTTACTGGTCCTCTCTGATCATCAAGCCCATTCTGTGTTGCTTTAAAGTAGAATATCGCTTAAGCCGGTGCTGGGAGGCGTGAGAGGTAATGCATCTTATAATTACCTCTCATGAACAGACTCAATAAAACCGAGTCTGCTACTTTTCCCTCTTGTTTGTGTTTGTTGCTTCCAAGGGATCACTTTTTCGGTATATATTTTTATATCTACTTTTTGGACAACACTAGTACCCATTTCGCTATTGTTCAATATGGTACCAGTCAATTCGGACTTGTAACAGTATGTTTAGATATTGTGTTGTGCAACAAAGATTTTCGTTAGAGGATTTTATAGTCTAACATATGAGTATATCAGTCATAATCTATAATTAGATAATATGTTGGGCGTGTTTTCTCCAGATCTAATATTCGTACATTACAATGCAAAACGGTACAGCTGAGAAATGAACTGAAAACAGCAGTACGACAAAAGAATTTTAACACAAGCTTAAGCAATTAAACTAATTGTTAAAGAAGTACCATATGCTGATCTAATTTATTATACATCACGGAAGTAATTTAATATTCCACAGACAAGCTAAAGTTATTGCCAAATTTTGTTTAATTATGTCTGGTTTGAAAATGTTGATTGTTTGAAGCGTTTGTGTTGTTTGTTAAACACGAGTTTTTTTCCGAAGTGAAATATAGGATAGACTTGGATGAACTGAATGTGAAACAAAACAATTGAAAGGAATAGCAAAGAGGTTTCTTCAATATATAATTATAGGGCAAAAGTTAGATTGTATGGAACTGGTGCCATGGTCCTGAGGAAGGGGAATTTTTGCGTCGTTTTCATATCAAAGAGAAACATTTTAAGAAACACAAATCAAGTTGTTGTTTTTCTTTACAAATAATGGGTACTATTCCCAATGGTAAAAGCATGGATTTCTTCCAAAATTGGAGTGTCAAAATTCCCAATCCGCCCCCAAAATAAAATGATTATTAGAGGGACTTTTTAACAAAAGAAGGTGTGGGAAATATATACTTTTAGAGGAGGGGAATGGGGCCGAATTTTGCCGTTCCTAGCGGGGTCTGAGGACCTGCCCACGGAAAAATGTATATTCTTAGCGATTACCTGTGCTTTAGTACATTTCCAGACCAAATGTTTAGTTTTAAGTTAGACAATTGTATTCAAGACTATGAAGATATATTTGGTTTAGGGTAGATCATAAAAACTTGCAGATAATCTAATCAAAACATATATGAGGTTGTAACCACACCAGGCCACGCCATTTAGCCAGTATTTGTATTTGTAGATGTATATGCTGTTTCGTCTTGGTGACAATGCTGTATAGTATTATATATACCAATACATTTGATTTCACAAATATCGAGCCCGCCAACCGTCAATGACTTAACCTTCCGCACGTACAAACCAAACACGAAAACTAATGTATCCAACGAATTAAGTTATTTTTTCCATATCACAGAAGAAAAAACAAATTTTTCATGCGACCGCTCTTGAAAGACAGTAAGATAAATGGATGACGGTAAGCACCTTAATTCTTTATTTAGAGCAGAATAAATATTACAAACATCCCCGTGAGCCCCGTCGTAAAAATATACAATGTAAAACGATGTTTCACACAATGCCTAAAGAAAATAAACATGGTTATAAGACAAATAAACGCAAGACTAAGTTTGTCTGTTTGCGTGTTTGTTTCTGTGTTTTATGGTTGACTGTCCCACTTGAATGCTACTTTCCCTGTCCGATCTTTTTATATTTCTTAATGCTAAACATATTTTTTTTAACAATTTAATGATACTTATCGAACTTGCATGCATTCGAGTTGATGTGTTTTATTTATCTTATTGTAGTAATGGAAATCCATTTTGCTTCCAATGTCCTTACCAAAATTTGCCCAGCAGTAGCTGTCCAGAAGACTTTCATACGTAAGTGGTCGTTTACACGGAGGACAAACATTTGCAGCTGAAAAAAAACAAGACGTAATATGTATATGTATAAAACAAGACGTTATATGTATATGTATAAATATTTTACTAAACATGATTTCTTCAGTAAAGACGTTACGGTGATTTACTTAACGATCCAAAAAATCAACAACTATCACTTGACTCCATCAAAATAATTTGACCAATCAATAAATTGACACACTCCGAATGATGTCGGGCAACAGTTATGAATAGAATGGATGTTTTTGAATTCTGGATTGTAAGTGTTTAACTAACTTTAGCATTGTATATAAATCAATGGTGTAGTGAGAATTATTGAAATGTAACAATGTATCATATATTGGTGTTACAATTTTAAAATAACAATGTGGACACATATCCCATGTTGCCTAAGATACAAACTGAGAATCAAGTTCTAGTAAAACCGTTTGTTTCCATCTGGTGAATATTTCAACATGTCGGAAATGTATAACACGTGCCAAGATGTTAAAGTAAACGTTTTCTAATTATAATATAAGACTTGGAAAATATGTAAACTGTTTCAAAGTCATGTCATGAGCAGTGATGTTCTTCTTATGGTAAAAATAAACATTCCATTGCAGTGGCTCTGAAATAATGGGTCATATACAAAGTATACTCCGATTTGTTCTGTCGCTGCTGCAAACATGAATAATTATCATCTATCTAAAAATGTATTTAACAAGAAACTGTATCAATTAAACTGCCTTCACCAGGTTATGTTAAACCTGTCACTCCAATGCTGAATTGGTTAAAGATACATGATATACTTTTTGATTGAATGTTAACGGTTCTGAAAAAAAGAGAGTTTATAATGCAGATATAAACACGAATTGAACAATTTATAATACACTAAACATGCCGGTAAGAACTAAACCGTGATTTTAGAAGTTTGAATTTAGCTTTAATATATTATTAACCGACGTTAGATGATTTCGATCAAAATGTAACGCAATGTGAAGAAACACATTCCAATTGCCAAACTAGTCTCATCCGGAAGACAACCTGCGTATAATAAATCAGTTACCCGTCACTACTATCATGTACTACGTCATTTATATGAGTTTGAGTAGATGCGAATATCCGATACGCTTTTAATCATGCTCAGATAACAGTAGGTAATCTATGACACGATCAGATGCTTTACCTACCTTATTTGCAAAAGGTTGCAAAGGTAGCAGAGACTTTACTGTTGTTAAAGTAATCATAACTCTAAACATGGAAACGGCGTAGTGGAGATATAACGTTTTCATATTTGATTTGCTCAAGACTCTTTTTCAAACATAAAGCATTTTTAAACTGGGGTACCGCATATTTTTATTTATCTTTAAAATGGCGTGTTTTTGGTTCTGTGAATCTACCTTTATGTAGGATGGCCTCGTAAATAGAGACAAATACAACATCTTCAATAGTTGGATACAGGATAAATTTAAAATATTTGCCGCAATTCATCACCGTGTACTCTTGACAAATCGCTAATTTCAGTTGTTATAGCATGTGCATCTTCTCTCATAGATGTGAGCATTGACCGTTATTACCCTTATATTAGATGTAACCGATTCCATTTGAACATAAACATCCCTTATCG